>OOFC01024366.1:0-30836 GCA_900323345.1 Pseudochromis fuscus | reverse complement strand
TCTTATATACTGAGTACTGATTAGAATAGAGTATGCAGATCTGAATAACTTATATTTTAAATATTATAACACATCTTAAAACTTAATATAACTGATGAAAAATCTACCTGTGGTGTCAATGAGATAGGTGTACAGGTCGCCGTACTCCATTTCTGGCCATTGAGTTGGGTCGTTACTCCAAGTGCCTCTTGGCTGTTTGTCAGGACAGTCATCTAAAGTTAGACCAATTAAGTCCAATTGGCGTTTATATCGTACTTTTGCCTCTGCAGGCAGGTTGTTATAGTAGTCAAAGGACATTTCTAAAAATGTCAAATCAAAATAATCTTCAGTAATCAAATGACAACCACCCAAAGTCCAATGTTTTTCTAGGGGCGGAAAGTTTGTTTTCACCGTCTTGACCGCCATTTTGACCTGTGACGTATTTTGTGACGTAAGCCCAGAATTGTCAATACTGTTGATCCTCATCAAACTGGAACAGTACAGCATGCCACATATCCACAGCTGTCTTTTTTACATGTTGTATTTTATAACAGTGGTCCCCAATCACCGGGCCGGGGACCGGTACCGGTCCGTGGGGCAGTCGTTACCGGGCTGCACAGAAAGAATAAATAGAAGTATTACTTCCGTTACATTAATTATCAGAGTCTGAAAGACATTTTATTTTGAAAGGACCGACTGGATTCTCTTCAACTTAACTTTTGCCATTGCCTCTTGACACGTCAATATGCTTGTCTCGGTGACGTGATTAAACACATCACCTATCACGTATGACGTCACGTACGTTAGCCAAAAAATACGCTAGCGAAAATGAATAAAATACAAACGTCTTTGGAGAAGGGGAAGAGGACAACTTAACATTTGTTTGTATACCGGTCGTGTTATTTTATTTTCGCTGTATTTATCTACCACACTTTGAAGGCTGGTCCGTGAAAATAATGCCTCTATTAAACCGGTCCGTGATGCAAAAAAGGTTGGGGACTGCTGTTTTATAGCATTAGTTAGTAAACTAGTCTCTGATCTATCACTACTTCCTGTCTTTGTTTTGAGACAGTCCTGGACTTGTAACATAATCCAATAATATTCATATTCTAACTCTGCTAGCAAGTGAAGTCCAAAATTACAGTTCTTTCCCTGATTAGCTTAATAATTTATTTCATAGATAAGTAAAGGATAACCCCTGGAGTTATATACTTCACAGTTGATCATAAAGAAAACATACTGTTACCTGACACATTTCTTTGCTCTCTGAACAGTTTTGGTCACATGCTCTCATTAACTTCACTGTGCAGCAATCCCTGTGACCTTCAGGACTCTAACTTCACTACTATTTCAGAAGTCCTCCTCTTCCTCCTCCAACTGCTGGTTAACAAGAGTCTAGGCTTTTTTGTTTCATGCAAATATCAAACACATTTGATATTACCATTGTGTGTCTCTCCAATTATCTAAGCCTCACTGTTACTTTGCATAGACTGTAACAGTGTGGTAAGTGGCTTGTTATCTGATTATCTGATTATTAACCATACTAAACATCTGCGAGCCAATCAGCATGAAGACTTCACACTGACTATGATATAATAGCAGTAGTAAGATAGTAAGAGTTCAGATGCTTCAGTGTGACATAAATGAAATTATCTTCTATCTTTGTGTGTTTGTCACATTTGCATACATCTGATCATCAAACCAATTTTAATGTAAGACAAAGATAACTCAACAAAACACAAAATGTAGTTTTTAAATGATTGCTTCATTTATTGAAGGAAAAATGCTGTCCTACCCCATGTTGCCCCATGTGAAAAAGTAATTGCCCCCTTAGCTACCTGTCTAACAAAAGACCAAATTTATTTGCCAACTGGGTTCAAGTTCACCAGCCTCATCCACAGGTTTGTTGAAGCTGTCTGGTCAAGTTATCTGAAGGGTCTCAAAAAGCAGCTCATGATGCCTCATTTTAAAGGGACTAAAGAACCGATGCAAAACAAAGTCATTGATATTTTTCAGTGTAGAAAATGTTAGAAAGCCACTGCTCAGGCTCAGGGTCTCCAGTGAACCACCATGAGAGCCATTATCCACAATTTGAGAAAATATGAAACAGCGGTGAAGCTTCCCAGGAGTGGTCAGCTTGCCAAAACCTCTCCAAGACGGCATCAACATCTCATCGAGAAGGTCACAAAACAACCCAGACACACATCAAATGAACTGCAGGCCTCACTTGCCTCAGTTACAGTTAGAGAGACACTGGCCAAAAATGGCAACCATGGGAAAGTCCTTCAATGAATGAAGAAAAATCAGTTTAAAACTACATGGTATTGTTTTCTTGGGTTATGTTTGTCTTCCATTAACATTGGTTTGATGATCAGACGTACAATGCAAGTGTGACAAACACAAAAACAGAAGATATGTGTAAGGAGCAAATACTTTTTAACACCTTTGTAAACAAATAGCTGCAGAAATTCAAAGATGACAGGAAAGTGTTGAACTGTAAAATGTGCTAAACAAAGTTACATAAAGTGAATTTGTTTTCATCATCGTAGTTCCAGTCGCCTGCCAAGGAAATGTGCTCTGCCTGCTTGATGCCCGTCTATCCAATGGAAAAAATGGTGGCCAATAAACTCATTCTGCACTTCAACTGTTTCTGTTGTAAACACTGTAAGAAGAAGCTCAGGTGAGATTTTTAACAACATAATAACAATGTAACTATTTATCCAATTTATCCCACTAAAATGAACGAGTATAAAATGATCTAATATGAATATTCATAAGGATCATTCATTGGGGGAATTTTATTTTTTATGTGATTATTGCCATTATTTGATGCAATTAAACCCTTTACAGCAGCTGATCAAACAAATAACATAAAATTGGACAAATTACACAACATTTAAATTCACATTTTGACTTTGTTTCATTTTATTGCAGCATTCACAACTATTCATCTCTGTATGGAGAGTTCTACTGCATGTCTCACTACCAACAGCTTTTTAAAAGGAAGGGAAATTATGATGAGGGATTTGGGCGCACACAACATAAAGATCGCTGGCTTCAAAAACACAAAGGCACAGATGAGCCAGACTCCAAGTCCACTACCAAGATAACAAAAAACAAATTAAACAATGCTGATGGCTCCACAGCGTCTTCTGGTGATGTCCCTGCTACAAAGTCCTCTGCAAGAGAGCTGGGATATAAAAGTGGTGCTGATGTGAAGGGTAAACTGAAAATGAGCTGGCCACCAGAGAAGAAGAAAACTGGCATTAGTCCAGCAGAGCAAACTTATGCATCACCGCTGAAAAATAAAATATTTGACATCGGCAAAGCAGATACAGTTAATATGAGGTTTTCAGAGTGTGGCAAAAATGACAGCCGCAGCCACAAAGGAGAAAAAATAAAAGATAAGGGAATCAAGGAACAGTCTAGAACAGCAGGTTTGATCTCTGTTGAGAAGTCGCCCTCAGGGAAACCAAAACTGGTGAGTGATCCAACCAAAACTGACCAGTTCACCAGTTCTCCAGCAGT
The DNA here is from genome assembly GCA_900323345.1 of Pseudochromis fuscus. NCBI lineage: Eukaryota > Metazoa > Chordata > Actinopteri > Pseudochromidae > Pseudochromis > Pseudochromis fuscus. The sequence continues at coordinate 27,329 of OOFC01024366.1, read as the reverse complement.
GGTGAAGTTTTCTTCACCGGCCTCAGAGAAGAGTCGTTCTGTCACCAACCAAACAGTTCAGACGAGCGTGGCATGCACCCCCAAAACAAACCACAGCCCAGCACCAAACAGCCTGAACCCTCAATCAATTAAAGTTCGGAAATCTGTGCGGTTTGCTTCAAATGTTGATGTGGCTCAGTATGACCAGTCCCACCAGCTCAGCTCTGCAGACAAACATGAAATTCATTCAGGTCAACTTAAAGTGAATAAATCCATGGAGGTGACACACATCAGTGACAACACAAATGTTGATCATTTGAAATATGAGTTTAGCAAAGAAACTAAAGAAGGTGAGACATACCCTGAAATCCCTGAATATAAAAGGCAACAAGAAACAACCGATGCACCAACCCAAGAGGATGATGATGTAGTACAGAGTAATCAAGAGAGTACACAGGCTGATACTACAACTCTGAATGTTGTAGTAAAGACTGATCAATCACTCGACACTCAAAGTCACACTGAAACTGTAACTCAAGACATAATAACACAACAAGAGCAGGATGTCTTTCCAAGTGACTCTGTCAGACCATGCAAATCAGAAAACTCAAGTCCTCCAAAAAGTCCTGCAGGACATGTGACAGAAGAGAGGGCCAGTCAACAAAGGAATGAAAATCAGTGTGATAAAACTGATTCAACCAATGACCAAGAAAAAAATGATAATCAGAAGAAGCCAGTTGAGAGAACAAATTCTCTAAAGGGTTCTGCTAAACAGGCTGAGAAGACAAAACCCAAGCTGGGGTCCTGGTCCAAAGGGAAAAGTCCTCTGTCAAAACTTTTCACCTCAGGAGGAACTGACAAAACAAACAAGGCTGAACCAAAAGATGCCAAGAAACCAGATGTTAAACCAGGTGGTGGACTCTTGGGACGACTGTTTCAGTCATCCTCAGAGAAGGTTGAGGACATCACACATTCATCGACTCATGACCAAAGACATGACAAAACACATGCTGAGGACAAGACCACAGAGGAGGTACAAGAGGCAGTGATGAAAAAGGAAGGAGACATGTCTGAAGTCCCGCCTCTAGAGAAGCAAGATGTTGTAAAGGTTATCCGGGACCAGTCACAGTCTTCTGAGCCCAACACACTGGATGTTAACCACACTTGTACAGAGCCTGTTAGTGAAACAGGTGATGATCTCACAACTCCAGCACAAATAGATAAAAATCCAACTAGTAACCAGGAATCAACTGTACAGAGCAGTGAGGTGATAGGCCCGTCTCCCGGTGATCCGGGACCAGAGTCCACAGGTCTGCCCTCTGCTGTGCAGTCTATGAACACAGTGCATGAGGAGTCAGTCAAAGAGTTAATACCTGAGAAAAGTAATGATGAGATTTTAGGAGATCCATTTAATGATGATACTTTTGGAGACAGTGTCAGTTCAGCTCCTGTTAGTCCACTGGTGGTTCAGATGAATCCAGATCAATCCAGTCAAACGCCAAAAGACCTGCTCGATGCAACAGAGGAAGGAGGAGGAAACCTGTCCACTGGTTCACTTTTTGATCTCAACCATGAACATCCACAAGATTCCTCCAATAGATCTGGTCTCCCTGACACCCTGATTAATACATTTCCATCTTCTCCGACTGACACAACTTTTGCTACAGCTGCTTCTGCTGAAACTTTTACCCTGTTTGACTCTCAGCCCCTGTCAGCTGAGGACGGTGGGGTTCTTGGTGAGACAGATAAACTTGTCCCTGACTCAGCACCTGTAAACCAAGATGAAACCACATGTCCTTTTGGAGGAGACAACCAGACAAGTGAGCAACACACTGACTTTGACATATTCAGCCTGAATGACAATCTGTTCACTCAGCCTCCTACTGTTGCTGCATCTGATCAGGGTGGAGCTGATCAGTCATTTCCAGAGTCCTTTCCTGATGACATATTTGGAGTCAGTGACGTGTCAAATACTGAAGATTTGTTTACAGTGCTCCCGAGCTGTCCAGCTGCATCTAACTCGCTGAATGATCTACTGGGCTCTGATGTGACTTTTACTGCTGCTCCTTCAGTCCAGACAGATCTTTTTGCTGATGACATCTTCGCATCTGAATCACAACTACTGCCGTTATCTGAACCAAGCAGTGTGAATGTATTTGCTGACAGCCTCCCAGTGTCTGGAAACAGCAGCACTGGGCAAAAAACAGAAAACTGGATGGACGATTTGCTTGGGTAAAAGCAGGGCTGTGTTTTAATGATGTACAACTGACACTACTTACAGAAACAACATTTCAAGTGTATGAATTAGACAAATACACAATTTAATTTTTAATATACAAAGCCAGTAACATTTTCATTTACATTGCATTTAATTTCAGACTCTTTATCAAACACAAACTGTAATACTGATGTGATTTCAGATTTTTCTGGTGATACTTTTGATCTCAGCTGAAGAATGAATGTATTTTTTTAACATGATTTTCTTTTGAAGTGGAAAAGAGGACATGTGAAGACAGCATGCAATGTTTTCCAAATAACAGAATATTTACATTTTGCATGAATGGATAATATTTGTTTTGAGTATTAATCTGAATTGTCTGTATATATTAAAGAAAATAAAATCTGGTAATATGGTGGTGAATATTCCTTATTCTGAATGTACTCATTACATAATTGTCATAAAATTATAATTTAATGACTCAGTTTTGTGTGCTTCTGCACAACCTTTCAGCTTAAAGCAGTGATTTGGGCTTTCAGATCTAACCCTTGGTAAGAAGTTAAATACTTGGATGTAATTTAGTATTATTAAGTTGTTTGTTTATTTACACAAGAAATATTTTCACCCAATGTCCAAAAATCAGTGACAACTTCTCAACAACTCAGTGAATCCAAAGGAAGAAGTTTAAGAAAAGAGTAAAACATATTTGTGCATCTTATTTTGGTAACTTCTTCTTCTGTTACATTTTTAATATGTTAAGTGATGGAGATGCAGAGTAATTACCTTCAGCATTTTAAATGGAGTTTTCTGTGTTTGTGGATGGTTTGTAAAAACCAAGGGGGGCATAAATTAATTTAGTGACATAGTAACAAATCTAGAGATCTACTTAATAGCAAATATACTGTAAATGTAAAGAAAATATCTACAGACGGGTGACAGATCAAAGGAAAACCAGCATCGATTGTCTTATTGAGGTGTTGAGCCTCCACGTCACCAGAGCAGCTTCATCGATTCTACAAATCTCTGGAGGGATGAAGCATCATTCTTTCAAAAGCTGTTTCCTCATTTTTCGTCCTGATGATGATGATGATGATGATGATGGAGAGCTTCGTGTAATTTAAACACAGATGTCCCTTAAGCCATTTGGACTCTCTTTGTGGCTGAAGCTCCTGCCATCTAACAATGAACCTCCTCTGAAGGTCACTCAGATTTTTTTTTCTATTTTCCATCTTGATTAAAAAATAAAAATCTAAATCACCAGGGTCAGCTCAGTATTCCACAGAATATGATTACTTAACTGTAGCAGGTGTTTCTCCACTCATTTATTCAGAGTTTCGTCATGTGACCCCTCAGACATATCTCAGGACTTCAGGTTCAAAACCACTGATGCAAAGTAAATGATGCATTGTGCTTTGTAAAATATGAACTTCCAGACAAAGACAGAGTGAAAATGTGGAAAAACTGCTGTTGTTGCACAGGTAACATTTCTGAAATGCACAGGCCAGGGCGTACACAGATGTAAGAGTTAGCAATGACAAATGAGGAAGAAGGATTTCAACTCTCTATAATGATGGAGCATAGTAACCATAGCTACATCTTGTTCTGAGTAACTTCCTGCAAAGATCAATAAAGTATCTATTTATTGTCCATATCTGACACCCACACCTTTGCTTCTCACGTGTTGTTTATTGTACACTAGAAAAACGATGCGCCAACAGTCAACAGCTCTTCTTGCTGCATAGTGTGTTGCAAGAAATCTGCTCGTTCCTACATGAAAAAAACACCAATCTGATGGTAAGTGTAAAATAAAGCAATACAACCATCTAAACAATTCACTAAATAAATGGTTAGTCAAATAATAGAAAAAATATTAAGGCATTTGGTAATTGATGCATCATTTCAGTTTCATTTTGCCAGTTTTCTTTTGAGAACTGGATATTTCTGCACACAAGTGGAAAGTAGAAACCATCATCACAGCAAAGGAAACAACACATTTAACCTCTTGGATATCAGTAGAATTCACTAAATGGGAGGAACAGCAGTTTCTAGACTGAGCACCGAGAAGGAGAAATAGACCAGCTGACAAGTAAACACCACAGTCCTGATTTCTTGCACTTAGCAGAACAACAACAGGAAAAGAAAGTCATAGAAATATTCACTATAGTCTGGTTGCCATGTTTTCTGAAGATATGTCAGAATTACTGTGGTTCTTCTGGGTAGTGTCTTTTCTGTGGACAAAAAGCAAAGAGAGATCTGAGTTAGTGCAGGATGATGGGAACATTAGATCTGGATATTCACTCAGATCTTTCTCTGCCAGTAAACGCTGAATCTAACATTAGTATGTTTGCTTTACCACTGTGTTTTTAAAGACTGTCTTTCTGGCCTTCGGGGCTCATTAGCATTAACCACTCCATGCATTTAATAAAAGGATATAAACTAGTAACACTTAAACAGAAGACATCAGTCTTCTTGACCCTCAATAGAGGAGGGTAAGTCGTGACTGTCATGTCAGCAACAAAAATAATGATAACCTATTTCCCACTTACCATACATACAATCACACATAATTAGACAGCACTCTAGGAGCCCAAACTTCCACCCCGCCAGTATAATCCAGTCTGTACTTCAGTTTTTATTGGATGACGTCACAGGATTGCCTGCAGCTTGCCTACCTGTTGCCCTCAGCCTCATCAGTTGAATCAGGAAGTGCTCTTCTGCTGGTCTCAGGAAGCAGGAAGCCGAGAGCTCCACTGAAGAGGCAAAGGCTGCTGAAGACAATAATGGGGATGGACCAGTGGTACATGGCTAACATGTTGAGCAGCGGAGCCAGCAAGCCACCGGCTCGGCTCACAACAGAGCCCAAACCAGAGGCTGTTTGTCTGGAACACAAACAAACAGCACAAGTAAACGTCTTGTTACCAAAAATAATGCAAAAGGTATGGAAAGCATTAGCATTCAAAACTGTATTTTTTCAATGTATTTTGAAGTGTAAAGTTTGATTCAAAATTGTAACAAAAGTTGTAGCAGACTGTCTGGTACTACAGTGACATGGAGAGACATCTTACCGAAAAGATGTTGGAAACAGCTCCTGAACGTACACATTGCACACAGATCCTGCCCAGTTACTAAAAAAACGTCCGAAGGTTGCTAATGTGGTAACAGCAACAGCATCACCTTGAACAGAAAAACAAAATATCAGGAAAAAGGGAAAAGCTTTGGAAGGAAAGTCTACAGTGCTGCAGACTGAAAACAGCATGTTGCTAACATGGTGATATTTATTAAGTTAAATGCTCAACATTACTGTGCAGTTATCACAGAGCACAGTCACAGTTGACCGATTGGTATTTGTTGTTGCCAGCAGTACAGTAAGTGTCCTGGGAACACCGAGGTCATTAAGGTTCACTGTCTGGGAATTGTGAATGTCAGTGCCATGGTAACTGTAATCTTGGACCTAATGTCAGTACTGGGTAAGAGTACAAGTAATCACCAAAGACATTAGGATTTATGTTCATTCATGAGGACCTTGCAAATGTAGCTACTAAATAAATAAGTGACATTTATCAAACAGAAACAACTATGCACAGTTCTAAAGCCCTGCACACTTTAAGCTGAGTTAACAATATTTTAAGCAGAGAAACTCTTCTCCTTAATACGTCATGTACAGGATTAAATTACACTATGAGAAGAAAAGAGGGAGACAGCTGATGGATTTTACTCACTAAAGAGTAATGGATTTGAACAACAATAGGGAACCAGCAACAGGTTTCCCCTGGAAGTTTTCTTCAAACTGAATAATGCTGCTTGTAACATCTCCAGGGAGATAAATGTACTAACATTAGCCATGGCCTCAGTGTAGTTACTCAGCTGACATCAAAATACATGCATAACCTTAACTGTCTAGCAGAAGACTATGTTATGTTTGTTATAGTGTGCTGAGTGAATGATCGGCTGACAGTATGATCCAAAAACAGAAATGTGAAGAGGTCTACCTTGAGGAACAGCTAGGATTAAGAAGCACAACAATCCTCCAATCAGAAGTGTTGACATGAGTGACACTCTTCTCCCCAGTGCTTCTAGCAGCCAGATGCACAGGATATGAGCTGGCATTTCACTCAGGCCAAAAATGGCCTGTGTCAGGAAGATGTCCAAGCCAAAATTTGCTACATTGAATGAAAGGCAGTAGTAGGTAACATTCAGTGAGAACCTGGAATAAACAAGGATCAGTCATGCATCCGAGAGAAAACTGAATATTAAATACAAATGATAGAGTTTAATACTTCTTTAGGGACTCATTTAGGATGGTTAGTGTGAGGATCATACAATGTGACTTACCATGCCAATGCTATGGTAAGGAAATACTTCATAAGCACAGGTGATTGGAGAAGAATTATTATGCCTTCCTGTTTCTTAGTCTCTTTCACAACAATCTGTAATGCACAGGGATGGACACAACATAATGCCTACATGTTCTCATGTTAGCAAATCATGCAATCCACATGATTTACTGCATTCAATATAACCCAACTTTAAAGCAGGCCTACTGTATTTGACACGATGACAACTAAAAAACACCATTTTGTCTTTATCGTGCAGATGTTTTCTCATATCATAATTTTGACAGCATTATTATAAATCACGTTTCCTTCTACTGCTACATGTATTTTTTTTTCCATTTAACCCTTACTTACTATTCTTATTTGATGCCTTTACAATATGGTTCAGCGAGAGAGATGAAAAGTTTATTTTTATTATGTATAAAATTTTACAAACCAAAACAACTCAGTACAAAAGAAATTACAAAAACAAATACACATTCAAAAAGTAGTGGGGACTCCTAATGAGTGTCTATATCAAAGTGTGAACTTCAGATCTAATTAGAATGGATCAATGGCCTATCTGACATTAATAAATAGATGATTAGTTCTTCATTTATGTTTCAGAGAGCAGCGAGAGTCCATTCTATCTACAGTCTGTGCCACTGTCCCATAAAGCAGTGGTCCCCAAACACCGGGCCGTGGGGCAGTTGTTACTGGGCCGCACAGAAGAATAAATAAAAATATAACTTCCGTTGCATTGATTATTAGAGTCTGAAAGACATTTTATTTTGAAAGGAACAACCGGATTCTCTTCAACTTAACTTTTGCCATTACCTCTTGACACGTCAATACGCTTGTTTCGTTGATAAAACGTATCACTTATCAAGGATAACGTCAGATACGTTAGCCAAAAAATAAGCCCGCAAACTAGCGAAAATGAATAAAATACAAACATCTTTGGAGAGCTTCTTTGCAAAGGGTAAGAGGACAACTTAACATTTGTTTGTATACCAGTCATGTTATTTTATTTTCACTGTATTTATCTGCCACACCTTGAAGACCGGTGAAAATAATGCCTACTTTAAACTGGTCCGTGGTGCAAAAAAGGTTGGGGACCACTACTATACACAGTCTATGGTTTTAGGTCTGGCTGTGCAGCGTTACATTATCTGCAGATGGTAGATGTGTACAAAAAGGCAGAATTTATTTAAAAATGAAATTGCAAATTAAATGTTTTGCAAAACACAAACGGAGAAGTGATTAAAAATATTACTGAAAATACTGGAAACCAAAGTGACTAAAAAACAATGACAAACACCACAGCCACGTCTGAAGTGCAGTGCAGAGAAAGTTCAAAAATATTCATGGACTTGAAAATCTATTCTACTATTTCTTTTCAGCGAACCACTGACTGGAGAAGCACGATAAAAGTAATAATCACAGCCAGTCAATAACCCCCATCTGTTGAAATACCAAATCAGTGCTGAAAAGATGGATTGTTTTGTAAGAAATGTATTGTTCTGTTTAGTTTGATGCATTGTCATTAAATATAAAAACACAATTACTTTCTAGGGTTTTTCTCTTTCTTGTGCAGACACAACCATGTGTCCATCACTTTAGAGGACATTGTTTTAAGTCATAATAATTTCCTAGAGATTTACCTAACCGCAACTACTGCTTACCTCCTCTAAGCATAAACCAAGTGGACTAAAAATAGAAACATTTACATTTTAGGCAATGTAAAAATATTATGTCCCCACAACATGAGTAATACAAGTAAGCACAAACACACAGTGAGGACGACTGGAAAGAAAATTAAATTAGATCTGCACTTCTTGAAATATATGATATCATCGACAGTGGCCAAACAAACAAACACAGTTTACAGGAGCATAAAACTGTGACTGATTATTGGCAACATCTCTGACTAATCTCTGTTAAAACACTTTTTGTCATCGTGATAAATTCAACCGTCGAGCTTTTTTTTCAGCTGGAGCTCGAACCGAATATTTCAACGAAATATTTCCTGCTTACTGTTACTGCTGATGTGTTTGGAAACGGCATAAATTTAGACAAAAGGGATCCTATTTTTGACGTGGTGTGTGTTGAATTATTGGCTGAGTTGATATCCGCAGTGAGTCAGCATACATTATTATGTTTATCTTCTTTGAAATGCTTCTATTAGTCCGTGACATAGTTTTGGCAAAACGCTGCAGCATTGATTGAACTAAAATCTGAATCAGTCATTTTCTCTTTTTAGAACCAGAATAATTACACATCAAAAACCTTTAATATCACATTAGTCACATTGTGGTTCCATAGTTATTAGTGCTGATTTCTCCACCTACCCATTCTGTGGCTGTTGTGAGTGCGAGGTTTTAAGTTTAGGCGAGTAGGCCACAGGTTTAATAACAGGTCCTGAGTTGGCGCTACCACCACCACCTGCTGTAAATGGCCTCGCCATCTTGTTAATGGTCGTGCTTGGGGCAAAGGAGTACTTTGGCTGAGCAGAAGCTGTAGTGAGCGAGTCCTGTGAGGGTGTGGGAAAAAGAAGACAATGCAGCACAGTGCACAACATGCAGTTAGACATTTTCAACACACACACAAAAAAAGTTCCTTCTGCTGTTGCACAATCCTGAGCTTCACCAGTGCTGCCCAATATTTTCTCGGAGCAAATGATTACCCTGTACCGCAGTAGCAGCTCTGTCAAAGCCTGCAGGCTCTTCTCTACACACAGAAGAAGAGCTTTAGAAGTGTGAACACAGCCATTTTATTTGTGTTGGATGTCAGCCAACGACTGGCCGAGGTAATCTGCTACCGCTGGTTAAATGAAAATGCTCAAAGTTAGAGACTGTCATCTATAACTGACATGTCTCACTAATGAGATTTCTCACTGAGCATTATGCATGTACACCTACCAAAATGGGAACACTGACTTTGAGTTAGTATAATGTGCCAGCTGCTTTACTAAAAACACCGCGTGACACAAAGCAGTTCACGACACCATTGTACCACTCAGACTGTAATCAGTTGGCCAAGTAGCTCTCGAGAGGTTTGACAGCGAGACAGAATGAACCAGTATTTATCTGGTCTCGGGGATTGTGCAAGGCATTACAAAATAAAACACAGGAAATTCCAAAAGCAACATTCACAACACTCCATCGAGCAAACAACTCATTTAGCAGCTCACTGATGCTCGGCTAATGCACAGCGCACGGACTCTGTGAGAAACTTGACAACGCAGGTGATTCAGATGAATTTAAACTCAAAGTGACACAACACACTGTCGAGGCCAACTGTGAGCAGCGGCTAAAGGAAGTTTCAAATGGAGTGTCACTGCAGTCCAGCAGAAGGACGTGCCAAAACCATCCAGGTGTTCACTCAGAAGTGAGCTCAGTGTTTCAGATAAATACAGTTAAATATGGTCTTACCTTCTGGTCTCCTCCAGCTTTGAAAGCTCTAAAGAAAGAAAAGATAGAAGCAGTAATTAAAATCTTGATTCAGTAAATTCACGTGTAAAAACAAATTAACATTGCAACCTGACAACTTCCCAATTATAAAAGTTGGTTTTGTCAAAGAAAAAGATGCTGCTGTGTTGATCTCCTTTTGAGATGATATTCACCTCCAGCAAGGAGGTTACATTTTTAATTGGTTTGTCTGTCTGTCAATCCGTCCGTCCATCTGTTAGCAGCATTACAGAAAATCCACTCAACAAATCTCAGTGATTTTTTTGAGAATTACTCAAGGAACAAGTTACAAAATTTTGGGCAAGATCACAGCATGGGGTCCCGTCTGAAAAAAAAAAATCAGAAAAACTCCTTTTGTTATCATGATTTAACAGGAGATTGTTGTAGCATTAGCTGGTTAGTGGGGCACTAACTCTGACTTAATCAAACAGAGCCCAGGTGTGTGTGACATATGGGGAGTGCCATTATATGTGCATCACCACACTCTGGAGGTCTAGTTAACCCTCTAACACCGAGCGTGTCACTGGTGACTAGCATAAACCAACTAACTGTAATTCCTCAGCCATTTGTGCTAACGACGTGATTCCAGCTGATTCTGAAAGCCAACAAGCGGAACATTTCATATATATTACATACATTACGGTAGTGTACGGAGGCTCAGCTTGTTGGCTTTCAGAATCGGCTGGAATCACGTCACTAGCGCGTATGGCCGAGAAACTACGGTGATTTGATTGACACATGTCACTTTCTGTCACCAGCTAAATGTTAGGAGTAAAAGGGTTAACTGTTAAGTGTATGGGAGCATTTGTGTAGTTATAAAATGGTAAATGGAGTACATTTATATAGCGCTTTTATGACCTTAGCTAGGTCCCAAAGCACTTTACCAGGCAACTCATTCACCCATTCACACACACACTCACACACCAATGGCTACAGAGCTGCCATGCAAGGTGCTAACCACTATTGGGTTCACCACACTGCGGATTCAGTGTCTTGCCCAAGGACACTTCGACATATGGACAGGAGGAGCTGGGGATCAAACCCACTCTACCAGCTGAGCCACAGCCGCCCGTGGTAGTTATATTTCCATTAAAGGGCTGGACATTGTTTAGCCTATAGCATCACTACAGCTGCATTACGCCTTGGCGGAGGTTTGTGCTCTCTGAGTGCTTTCTAGTTCATCGTATATAAACCATTTTTAACTTATATTAGTATCTCATAAACTCCAGAATGAAAGAGAGCACCCTCAAAAAATCCATTTCAATTATTCAGTGCATCAAACAACTATAAAAACTACTGGATTCAAGATGTTACAAGCTCAACACATTTGTTTTCATTTTATGTGCTTTCGATAACGCAGGTATACTGGACTTGTTTGCTTGTACACTCCCTGCCAATATCCCAACAATAAAGCTGATCAGCAGGATGGTACATATGTCAAGAAACTTGGGCGGTTAAAAAAAAGCAAACACTTCTGTTAAAGTATCACTAACACCCAAACCTCCCAACTTTTCCCTATAGTCTCCGACTGTCCGCAGATTCACCCACAAAGCTAAGAATACCACAAGTGCCACAAGGCTGTGCACTTCTTAACTCTAATCCCAGGATTCACATTACTGCGATGCCTTTGCTGGCCTTAGCAGCACAGCAGACGGTTCATTAAAATATCTTTACCCCTTAAACACGGAGGCATCCACGGCTTCACATCGCTGTTGGCTCCTCGAATAGCTAAACATAAATAACGGCCGTTCACTGTCCAGTGTTTGCAGGCTACACACAGCTACAATGGGGTTACGGAAGAATGAAGCAGCCCCGCGGTCGCCCTCATTGTTTCGGGCAATAATCAGACACAAAACAATGGACGGCACTTCCCGTGACAATGAGAAATGAGTAAGCGCTCATGTCGTTGCCTGGTGAAGCGCTGATAGAGTAATGTTAAAGACAGGATGACAACAGGGCTGAGCAGATAAAGAGAGGAGCGAAGGGAAGGCATACTGACACGTCTGTACATGTCACATTTCTGGGAAGACAAATCAATGTGACAGTCATAGTGCTTCAGCTCACAGTATCCCACAGTCTGATGAGTCACACTCGGAGTCAGGGATATAAGGTATGTGTATGACGGCTGCTCCATGACTGTATTTACTTTGGCGGAGTGGGTTTAAATGAACAAATGTGGAAATGATTAAGTCATCGCTTCTTCTTGGAAGAAATTAGTTTACTTGAGCTCAGTTTGACCCTGAATATGCCGTGTATGAGATCATTTCCTACCTCATTTCATGGGTCACCTACTTTAGCTGATGCATGTTTGGCTTTCAAGCTGATGGTAGATAAAGTCAGAAATTTCACAACAACAAAAAAAATATTTCCCATGATACTGTAATCAACTTTCAACACACACACACACACACTCACACAGCACAACCCTGGAGGCCAATCACTGGCAGTCAGACGCTGAAATGTGGACATAATGTGTCCCTGTAGATGCCACATGATCGCTTTCCTTTGAAGCCGAAAATCTATTGCCCATATTTTTCTGATTCCACTCCCTATAAAAGGCTCTGGATAAAGCTTAAACCTTTGCCATAAAAAAAAGACACAAGATGATCATCGGTGCTGAACAAAATGAGACACTAAAGCAAACAATAGACCATATCTCATCACCGTGCAGCTGTCCTCCTCTCGTGACATAAAAGAACTGTGGATGGCAGCCAAGATTTGAAATAAATAAAACTGACAATAGCTCCTCTCTGAGAAGCGTTTCAGGAAAACAATATTTGCTTGTGTTACAATATAATAACTACAGGACGGGGTGAGATGAAGAGAGGAGGAGGAGGGCGAACTGGGGATTCATAGGAAGGGAGTCGTTGGCTAAAAAAAGGAGAGAAGAGGAAGAATGTGAAATGTTTACAATAGCTGGACTCCACAAGGAGATGAGAAATAGAGGGAGGCAAACCACAGAGGGCAGGGAAAGCATGGCGGGTGTTAAGTAAACACGCCGGCTTATTGCGGGTTTATCAAAATACTGCACCGCTCTCCGAGAGGTAGAAGAAGAAAGAGGTTCTCTCATTACACAGGTGTTAAATAGAAATATGAAAATGCACAGTAATAATGTGTTCTCCTGTTCATTTTACCCACACACTGCAAGATTGCTTTGGCGGGCAGTACCACCTTACGTACGTCAATAGCTGATCAATAATTTAATCTTCCTACACTCGAGAAAAAGAGGAGGAAAAAAAAGGACTAGATGGGATGAAGCATTGACTTAAAGGGAAATGAACCACTGCAAAGAGCATGATGTCACTTTTCTGATTCATATCTTGTCACCACAAAGCTGCAGAGTTTCTCACAGAGTCTCCATTTTAATTATTCTCCTTTCATTTTCCTGCAGTTCAGTCTATCCCTCACACTCCCTTTAGGGCATTCAGGAGGTTGAAGCGTGACCTCAGCAACACAAACATCAGGGATGTATCTTGTTTGCACTGTGGGGGAAAGGTCTTTGATTTCAATAATCTTTTAATAAGTCAGCCAGAAGTACACTCCTCTTATTCCTGGATATGATAAGATCCTGCATTATTATTATTATTATTATTATAAGTAACAGGAAACTACATATTACACACAAGACTGCAACAGTTTTATTGATGAAATCCCTGAAAACAGTGAAAATTCCCCTTGTAAATTCAAACAGTCCAACAAAAGCATTGTTGTGTTCGCCCCAAAACCAACAAATATCTGGCAAAACACTATTAAAAAATGACTACCGTATTTTCCAGACTATAAGCCGCTACTTTTTTCCGCCGCTTTGAACGTAAACACCGGTGTGGCTCATGTATCAGCAGCACAAAGCTCGTTAGCTTTTTACAAGCTAGCAAGCTCCGTGCCGCCGATACATTTAGCGTCGTCACATCAGACCCGGTCAGAGTGGACCACATGAAACTGAGTAAATTCAATAGCGGATTATAGACAGGTGCACTCAATAGTCCAGAAAATACGGTAATTTCCTCAGCTCAAATGTATTTCACTATGAAATGCATACGTCAGCGCCCTGTCTCCTGACATTATTCTACAAAAACCCAAATGACCACAATTTAAAAGGGAAACAAGAATAAGTAGGCCCACTGGATTTTGTGGTCAGGGTGGAGAGATTTTTCCGTAGAATTTATGTCTCATGAATGTGGGAATCGCCTCCGTGTGTTGATTAATATGCAGAAAATTCTCATTCACACATTCACTACGAGGATCTCTAAAGCTGAGACCACTCATTAAAGTAATGGCTCTGCTTTCTGGAAAGTCATGCGGCTGCTCCACCTCTCAGCAAACTAAGTGAATAAAGAAATTTGTAAGAACTTAACAGCCGAGTCCCTTGGCAGGCAACAATAAAGCAGACAAGATAACACAGCTACTTTCACTTTACTTATGAGGATCACAAAATCAAAATGAGTCCCATGACAGCGGCGAGCTCGTCTTTATTACTTAACAAGTCAATACGTTCTCATTTTCTGAAGGTTTTAGGTTCTTGAATGATTACGTTTCATCTTTCTCTGGGAGGCAAAATCTTTTTCTTATAATTAAGCTCCTGATGAAACATTTTGGCGTCTACAGAGAAATTCTTTGTGGAGAAATTCTGGAAAGACTTATGTGAGCAGGTAGAAAGTGCTGCTGCCTATAGGAAGGGTTTTTTTTTTTTTTTGGTGCCAATTTAAATTAGCAAAATTAAAGAAGAGAGGTTTTCCTGGCTCAGACGTACCCACAAAGTGTTTTTAATCTGAAGAAAGTTTCTCTGATTTCATTATGAAGTTGGGGCCAAATGTAAGATACCCAAGGTTCTTCTGAAAATGGTTTATTTGAGAAGAACAAAGGCCAATGTATTCACCTAACAGCACTTGGCAGGCGTATATGCTGCAAGTGCAAACTACTCGCTCCTGCTTCTGCTTCTTTATGATAATAAGGACTTTTTATTGCTGTTAGAAATAAGCAGGAAAGACTTCAGAGAGCATCAATACCACACAATCCTCCTGTTACTTTATTATAATGATGAGAGGTTTTTAACCTGCATCTAGACTTCAATATGCAAACTTGTAGTTCCCCAGACTGATTACGAGTTTAGTTATAGTCTTTTTTTTTTTTTTAATCACACCTTTGAGCAAAATACCATCAAATTTTCTTGGGGCTAAATCGTCCACCTGTCTTATGAATGTGACTGCAACATGCTCAATGCACAAAGAGGTCATTTGTTTAAACCACTGCAAGCCAACAAGACTTTAGGAAAACAACGTGGGACACATAGAAAAAGCTAAAAATAGACCAGTTAAATGTGCTTTTCACAGTACAGATTGGATACAATTTGCAGAGGGGGTAATAAAACTGTGGAGGATCTGTGTAGGTGGAGTTGGAAACACCAGACCAGAAATCCAGGGAGATTATTTTATCCTCTAAATCCTAAAATGAGCCAAAGCATAAACAGTTTTATTAATGGTTGTATACAATGTGCATCTGCGCTTCACCAAATCCTACTGAAATCTGTTGAGTCGTTCTTTAAAAAAAATATATATATATAACTGTTCGAGCCAATGAGACAAACAGGATCAAAAACATAACCTTCCTGGCAAAAAAATAAATTACTTTTTTTCCACATACTACTGAGGTTATGACTTTGGAGTAAAACTGAATTTGAGCCACGTTCAAATCTAAAACTAATTTAAGCCTTGGGGAAGTAAAATAATGGAAAGTGTGTAATGATAATTTTAATGTATTTTGCAGCTATCTGTCACATTGGGGCGAATTTCAAGGACATTTCGGTATCTAATCTTGTCAAAGTAAGAGGGTATGTGTTTTGTGGTGATTTATGCTGCTGCGTGAACGAGATAAAACAGAGGGTGAGCGATCATGTAGGATTTCGTTGCATCATACATTTCCACACGACTTACTTGCTGAGGGTGAGGGCGAGGGAGTCTGTTGCTGCTCTGATCTTGTTTTGTGCCTCCACGTGGGTCATGTCCTCCGCATTGCTGTCACCGATGGACACCACCCAGTCTCCCACCCCAACACCGGCCTGAGCCGCCTTTCCACCCGGCGTCAGCTGGAGGGAAAGAAAACACAAAGGCATTGAGGCAGAAGTTGGAGGACGGAGGAGAGAGGTTACATGGGAGATAACAGTGAAAACACAATGACGATTCAAAGAAAACATGTTTTAAACAGAGACTGCATTAAAAAAAATGGATGTAGCCACAAGTGGAAAAACAAAAAGGTGCAATACCACAGATCGCCACTAGATGTTGGTTCAAAACAACTCAAAAATGGTCATTTTCAATCATAAAATACTCAGTCAATTAATTTTTTGATGTCATTAGCTGAGGTCAATTCTTCTCAGTGATCTGTTGGTCCATCTGAAAATAAATTCATCATTAAGTAGATATTAGGTTTCAAAATATGTAGGGGTTAAAAGATCAACAGGTCTGGTCTCCAATGAGATTCCTCCCTTTTGCTGGTTTAGAGGCTCATCCACTGGTGAACTCAAGTCTCATGCACATTGGGCAGTGTCTTCAGGGTCAAGGGTCACACCCACCTCCTCTTCCCTCACTTCTAATCCAAATATGGTCATTTCTGGCTCCAAAAAAGCCAACATGGCAACGTTCAAATTATTCTAAAAGAGGCAGCTTCAGATACAGAACTTCATGGACTACAAAAAAATCCACACACATTACCGTATTTTCCGGACTATTGAGCGCACCTGTCTATAAGCCACTATTGAATTTATTCGAACAGTTTCATGTGGTCCACTCTGACTGAGTCTGATGTGACGAGGCTAAATGTATCGGCGGCATGGAGCTTGCTAGCCTGTAAAAAGCTAACGAGTTTTGTGCCGCCGATACATGAGCCACACCGGTGTTTAAGCCACAGGGTTCAAAGCGTTGGAAAAAAGTTGCGGCTTATAGTCCGGAAAATACGGTAATACTCATTTAGTTGACCAATTATTTAAATACTAATGTAAAGATAGTAATTTGAAAATATTTGTATTTATTTCATCAAAAGGTATGAAAAAAGTCAAACTCTCAATCCACTATTTATTGGATTTTTTTTTTTAGCTTTAGTCTCCATTTCACCTTAGTTTCAAATATCCCCGTGATATTTTGTCATGTTTCAAAAAAGAAAACTACAGTGAAAAAAGTCCTCCTGTGACTATACCATCTATCATTATCTCACTTCAAAGCAGAAGCCAGCTGACTCTGCTGTGTCGTCTGCTAACACTTAATAATTACCTAGAGGAGTCTGTGTTCCTGTGTGTACTTCACTCAACACCACCAGGAAGAGGCACTGTGGGTCATCATGATGTCATCAGTCAGCAGCCTATGATTTACTGCAGATGTGACATGAGACTGTGAGAGCAGCGCTTTGATATCTGCAGACAGGGGCCATATGTTTCCAATAGTCACATCATTTACTGGAATGAGCCGTCTACCTTCTTTCCATCAGGACAGGTAAGTCACTGACTGACAAAGGAGTGACATCATCGTCCTGTGCCTGCAGACACATTGAGTCAGGGCTGGAGTCTTGTTACAACAGGGAAAGTATGACAGAGTCTATACATTCACTAATGTTTTTTTTTTTACATGTGCACATACTCTGCTGCCTGCCATGTCCTCAAACTCCACGAAAATACACAGCAAAGATGCCAAATCCTGTTTAGTAAGGGCTTAGTCAGCTCACCCATGCGGTTTAATGAAACTCTAAGACTTGTGTCAAATTCTCAGATAACTGGAGAACAAAGTGCTCCGCATCAGATAAGTGAGCGAGCGCCAGGATTTCTGGCAAAAAACCTATTAGGATTACTCTCTGATGTCATGGATCCCTGCAAATGTTAGCTCATCAAAAGCTCCGAGGACTCGGCGGTTCAATCAATAGCTTTCTGCCATGTTCAGCTAAGCTATCACACTTGCTGCTTTGATTGTGCACATTAAACATAAACACTTGTGTGTGTGGAGGGGGAGGGAGGGGGAGGAGGGGTATTATGGTATTATGCTCCATAAACCGATGACAGCTCAGGTGGAAAAAACCATCCTGCACCCCGCAAAGACAAACCAAGTCAAAGCCCGTCTTGAATCACAACATGATTTTTTGGCAAAAGTAAAAATAGGAAGGAATGCATTCCTCAGAGGCAATCCAAGTTACACTTATTTTACAGCCCAGTTCAAACATCACTTTAATTGCCTTTGATTTGCACTCACTGGAAGCAATTAGAGGGGTTAAGAAAAAAAAATTATTTCTCCAGTTTAGAAAGGACTTCAAAGAGTTTTAACAGCTTACACTGGAAGAAAACAACTCTGACACGGACACATGTGACGTATCTTGAAGGAGGGGGGGAAAAAAAAAAAAGAGGCTACAGTCTGGCATAATGCCACTGAGGTTCATTACAGCCTCCTTCCCTTATTTCTATTCCACTGGATAGTAAAACTTCAGCTTCTCATCCTTTTGCCAAAATAAAACAATTATTTCATTAGCGTTAAACAACAACACATCCTATTAGTTACAGCCACAGTAGCACTGTCAAAGCCTCAAGGGAGCTGTATTGTTTTACTGCTAACAAAATGAACACCCTTTAATCTCTATTAAAACACAAGGAGATATTAAGATGTTAACCACTACAGTAATAGATGCAGCGTTGAATACAGACAGAAAATCTCAGTAGTTTCAGAAGCTCCTTACGAGGGTTACATTTAGTAATTTGGCGAACGACTGCAATGGAAAGAGTCATTTAAAAGGGTATTTATACCTCTGTAGTGTTGTGTGGAGAGTTTGAAAATCTATTCCAAGAAGCACTGATGCTTTTCTGGAGGACTGTCCAAGACATTGTGTAGATGCTTAAGCGTTATGGAAGATTAATCTGCAAACCCAACATCTAACTGCACTGTAAGATTATAAATATATACTAACATACGAAGATATAAAGCCTGTAGATTGTATATTATGTGTGTCTCTGTGAGTGGTGCTGATGGACACAGACACCTGTGCTTCTGGCTCAGGTTCAGAGTGCAGCTGCTCCCTCACTTGAGAAGGCAGCAGTTAAAGTTGCTGCGCTCAGACCTTTGGTTGGTAGGGGGCAGACAGGAAACCCTATACCCACCTCCTCCTCCTCTTCCTCCTCCTGCGACCAGCAGCAGTTTGTCAATACACCGAAGAACAGTGGAAAACATGTTCTTGTTCTTGCAACACGCTGCACTGAAGCTCACAACACAACCAGGGATTTAACATGAGGGTGCAGCCTGACCACAAACACACGGCTTCCTGACACGGCACATTCCTCTTGCGAGCGCTACAACGAAGAAACATCGAGTTACAAATTATTTCGTGCAAATACGATCGGAGCGCACATCATACTTGTGGCATGACATCTGTGCAACTTTAAGTATTCACAACTACGAGGATAGCCCAACGGTTAGCAGCCTGTTTCAAGGCTTTCTGGCAGAGCCAAGGAGCAGAGCTGCTTCGGTATGATATCGCATTTCAAAAGCATTAGTCAACCTTTGGAAATGCAACTCTTGAAATCACCTTTGAGGCACATCCCCCTGAGTGAACTTACAGGTGAACCAGAGCCTGGTGCTCGCCCTCGGCCTGGTACGCTTGTTTTTGGTTAAACCAATAATGCACTGCGCTTTATCCACAGCTGGTGATATACTCGCTATGTAACTCTGCACCAGCTCACTTTTATTCTTTCCACGGCTATTTGGGGGCCGAGAGACAGTCTGTCCTTACATCACTCACACGGCACAGCTGATGCAAAGCCATAAATATCACTCTGAGAAATGGAAAACCAAACCTGCAAGTATGGGGTCCAACCCGTAATGGCCGCAGTGAAACACCTAGCACTAACTCACCTTAAAACACTGCTCGCAACGTTTTCATCCAAGCAGTGGAAATGCCCCCTGTGGCCAATCTATCAGGACGCACTGAATTATTAATTCCTTCCTCTAACAAGGCCTCTTTTCCCAGACTTTGTGCTCATGTGTGTGTGGGAGAGAGAGAGTGTTTAAGAGGATACCGGTGATAAAGCAACAGATGGTCTACAAGTCAGACAGAGACACAGAGAAACAGGAATATAACTCGATGACACATCCAGCTGTGGCAGCGCAGGGACGTTCACAAATCTCTTCACTCGTCTCCTGACATGACATCATTTGTATTTTCCTCCCCCCGAACATTTGATTTCAGTGGTGTGGCATGTGTTTGTTGATGGAAACCAGATGGTGCTCAGGAGGCTCGGTTATGGTATCATAATGTTTATGAAATCGCAATGGCACGAGATCTGGGATCAGATGTATGGACAGACCTCTCAGAGGAGTTGTAGGGCTGCCCCAGAGTGCAGTAGACTCAATTGAAACAGCAATGAAACAGCATTACGACGACATCTTGCTTCCTAAATTTTACGCCTTTTCTGTTAAAACAGGATGTTGCTGCAAACGTGTGGGGGAGAGACACAAGGTTAGGAAATTTCAAGGTCAGAGAAGTCTTGTGGTAATTAAAAAAACAAAGTTGATACAGTACAACAATGGCTATAGATCTACCCGTACTGAAAGCAAATCTGAGGTTGTCTAGACAAGTACTCGATTACATGGACACTTTAACCAACTGCATAGATCTTACACAAGAAGTCAAGATTAGCATACCTGTATTACATGTGTAAAAATAACCCTGATGATGTCATTGGGGAAAACAAATTCATATTAGAAATCCCACATAACAACTGAATACAATAAACTGCTTATAAAAACAAAACAAAACAGTATTTTAGGAGTTCGACTCAACCTCCAGAATCTTTAAATGTCTTATGCAAGCCCCACAACTTTATAAAAATGCAATGCTAAATAACTCCACTACCCCTTTCAATCCCACTTAAATGCCACTAAAATTAAATTCTCAGCCGCAATAGAAATTTCAGTCCCCCAAAGTCTAGCAGCTTTCAACCTGGGATGAACTGAGATAGAGAGGAGGGTCATGAAGCCAGGTCTGTTTATATTCATGGCTGTGACCAGTATCACCCTGGCAGTTTTATAATGTCAGATTTACAATGACAAACTTTCTCATTGTTTTTTTCCCTTGGCATGGCGAAGGGTCACAAACACTCACAAGAAAGTCGTATACAACTGCTACCATGAGGCTAAGAAAACTAAAAATGGCCACAGAAAGTCAAAAAGTACAGCAAATAAGAGTAGGAGTGCAACGATTACCTGACACTGTCCACAAAAATCGACAATAAAAAGAGTTGCCAACGAATTTAATTGTCAACTATTGTCGCCAGATGTTTGTGAAGCATCTTCCTTCCTGTCTCTACACATGCAAGTATTCATCTTCCTTATCATCAATATTAATTAGGACATATTTTAAACAACCCCATGCTAAGTTTAAAAGCCGATAACGAAATAAGAACCAACTAATAATTATGCGATTCATAAACTGATTAGTCGACGAATCGTTTCAATAGTTGAAGATTAATCGGTTACCAGAATAGTCATTACTTGCAGCCCTAAATATAAGATATATACATGTTTTTCCAGCTGATTATTTGATGTATATATGTTATGCTGAGGTCAAAAAGTTTGTGTTTCCTTCTCCTTTTTCAGCGACTTAAACCTAATGATCATCATTCCTCTGATCTCACCAGGAAAGTATTCCTTTGAGAATGTAGGAGTCCTTCATATGGATGAGAAAAGTGAGTGTAGAAGACGTATTAGACACAGAAAGGAGACAGCGGGATTGTCTGTTGGCAGCAACAGGGTGGATATGAGAAAAATCCCTGGAATGCTGAGAAAGCAAAGCCATCCGGGCCTCGCAGACAGAGGAAGGAAACAAGAGCATTTGTAGAGCATGGAAACCAATACGCCAACTCACACACACACACACACACACACACACACACACAGAAGCTAACAAGTCACAGACCTACAACTTTTCAAATCAATACAAAGATCATCTGAAATTTTGCTGTGCAACAAAGTAAATTAATGAAGTCATTCTTAATGTCACAATCTGTAACAACAGGATCAAACTCAAATGATCTAAAACACCATCAACTTTATTAAAGCCGGTTTCAAACAAAGCTGATCATCGTCTAATCTTTACACAAAAAAACAAACACTGATTCGTCAGGAGTTATCAGCTGAGATCTCTTTGCCTTCAGGAGACACTAAAAGCCTTTTGTCCTGTCACTCCACATGTTCTTCATTTTGTAATTGCTTCTAAACTGACGGTCTCTGGTTGAGATACTTATCTCTACAGCTTCAAGCCAGTAAAGACCGACCACCCACTAAATTTATGTAATGTAAGCCCAGTAAGTACAGGGCCTGAGTTTTCTTCCTGTTACTAAGGGACACCATATATCTTTGAGTTTTACAACCCCTTGTTGGGCTGTTTTCCTCTTCTGCAACTGTGGGATTCACTGGCGCTTCTTTTATGACAATCACGACCAACGGCCAACAGTCCCCGAGAGGTAAAGAGAGCAAACCTGTCACATCTTTATAACTCCTGTACCCTGAGGCCCTGGTGGAAATGCTGGAACATGCAACAAAGATATTAGCCACTGACCAGTTGTTAAGGCTCCGGGCTTAGAAATGCTGTTTATTTCCTCCAGATAGGGAGCGATTATCAATCTCACACCAAAGCTGCTTAGACTCACCCAAACCTGACAATATTTACGAAGATGCTGGTGCGGAAAAGCCTTTGAACTGCAGAAAATATCAACCACGTTTCTGTCAGCAGGGGAAATAATCAGCATGCATAATGTACCTGGACTGCAGGAAAAACCGGCCTCCTACACCAACTGTCTTGATTAGTCAAAATTGAACTAGAACTACTGACTCACCAATTGCTATTCACCCTACGGTACAGCTTGCTTGTCTAGACAAAAGTCAACAGCTACACATCCCACCAAAAAAAATAAAAAAAACCCTTGTTTTGTTTGAGGCCATTCGTCAAATGAGGTTTTAACATCTGTTTGATCTTTTACGGGGAGCAGAAACTGTTGTTGTCATAAATCCAACGAGAACATTGTGTTTCTGACTCCAATGCCTGCCAACAAGCACTGAGCAAATGCAAGACATGTACTGACAAAGCTGGTGATAACTGCTACCCTCACCAAAGGATTACGTCAGTTCCACACACACACACACACACACACACACACACACACACACTCTAGAGCCCAATGTGATGCTACTTACACTGGGAGCCCTGGTGTGCCAAATGAATCAAAGCGAGACATAATAGTGCATTTGATTATTGTGTTTCATCTTAATGATCTGTTATAACTATGTAACCTTTGAGCAAGTACAAACACACAAATTGTTCTCCATACATACATGGGTCCAAAACTAACCGTAATATAATTACCTATTATCTCTGAAATAACAAACTACAGGTGTTGAACAAAACTGATGAATTACTTCATGCATGTCAGCCTAACACTTATGGATCCCCCCCACACCCGGTCTCTAAAGTAGTAATGTAACAATGTCAGTGGAGAACAAGTGCATAAGAGATCTGTGTGTGCAATAGCTGGCAGCAAAGTTGGAATGATTTTTGTGTGTGTGCGTGTGTGTGTGTGTGGCTGCAAATGTGAGTCTGCATGTTTGTCAGGCAAAGCAGCGCTGCACTTATAAGGCCTGGAAAGTGGTTGCTGCTCTCGTCAACAGCAACAGTAGTTTATAGGAGTATTTGAAAATTCACACAGTGAAGAGGAGGTGACCTAACATGGAGAGCACTGTGAAACAAATGGCAGTCTGTCATGTGACCAGCGATGCAAAAGGCGAGTCATATGAAAATGAACCTCACCGTCTGCAGACAACGCTCTATGCACGCCCGATAAAGTACTACGAGGCGATCTGCATATGGTAGGCTGCAAACTCTTGTTCACAGGCCAAAGCTTTCGTATCTCTCAGCATCTCAGAGCAACATCATATAACGACTTTCAATGCAAATCATCACGAGTGATGCACAGATGCAGAGAAGAACAAAAGAGCAAGTTTTCTTACCCTGGACACGGTGAGGGGCATGCTGAAGTCCTTGCCACCCTGCAGCCTGAAGCCCCAAGGTGCTGAGCCGCTCAGGTTCACAGAGTACATGTTCATTGCCTTGAGGACGAGAAAAGAAGGAAATGTTTTAATTAGCCAGAAAGCCCGGAAAAGGTTTCCAACAAGGCCATGTGTCTTTTTTCTACTCCATCTAAACAGCCTGTAGCTGCTGGGTGTCCGCCTTTGTTTCCAAGACAAACACACACAGACACACTCACACACACACACACACACACACACACACACACACACACCATACAGAAAATGACATTCAATATGTTTCCTTTCACAGTATACAATGTTAAAACTATAACAAGCTTTACAATTAAAGAACAACAATGTTAAAACATTTCACATTAAAAGCCTCTTATTGGAATTAGTGGAACACACAGGACAACAACATGCCAGTCCACTCCTACATTCCTGCATTTAACAACACACAGTCTAATAGATACCTTTCATCAGCATAACCTAAGAAGAACATTTCAAACTGAGGCTAAATTCAAGTTTAACAAAATATACTACAATCAATTTCAAAATTTATCCTTTTTGGCAACTTATTGAGTTCCCATCTAAGCTCTCCTGGACTTTTATTAATATTTAACTTAGTTTGTACAGCTGTTAAACCATGAAAACAAACAACCTTACAAGAACTAATTATTGACACTGGATGACAAGTCACTAAATATCCAGGTAATTTTAAGAACCAAAGGTAACTCGAGATGTAGAGCTACGCCACTCGCTCCTACTAAGTGAGTTAAGGCCTGTCCGCTGACCTCCTCCGTACATCTACCATAGCCCCCCTCAGATCTCCTCCACGACCCGACCAGGTGTCATCGCCGTTAATGACACGCAGCTATCCGACCGTGATGCACTATTGCAAACCTACCTTGTCCTCAGGGGCCAGCTGGTAGCCCGAACCTGGGAGTGAGCTAGAGAGTCAGTAAGCTGGGGCAAGCAGATTCCCTACTCTGTTGGCAAACCCTACCCCCCGATGCTGTCTGTGTCACAGGCAAGCCCTCGCCTCTGCTCACTCCTCAGAGGCTATATAAGGAATGTAAAACTACACCAAACTATTTCAGCCCAACACCCACATGAGTCACAGGGAGAGAGAGAGGGAGAGAGAGAGAAAGGGGGGTAGAGGAGGACGGAGAGAGGTAACGTCAACTACCCTTAGATTCTGGCAAAGACCTACTACATAGAAGTCAGTAGAGTTTTTTTTTGTTTTTTTTAAGTGCACTAGAGAAACAGCAGAGACCCACAACTGAAGTCAGGCTTATGGAAGTCTACATTCTTTCTCCAGGGCATGAAACACAAGTACAACCAAACCAGCAATTATATTTTAACATCAAGTCCTTAAAGCAACAGAGCAGCTCACAAATAGTAAAACTACTGTAGCAGTAGTGGTGGTGTGCTCATAGATATGATTAAAAAAAACACTAATGTGGACCTTCTGCTGTTAAATACATTAAAGCAAACCAGCCAAGCAAGCACCCTAAAATAATCCCATCAATAAAACTTGCAAATCTGCTAATTTAATGGAAATCCTATTCATTTTTGTTCACGTACTGTTTGTGCACTACTGCAAGACTGTCACTGCTCTCCTTAGATTACAGGAAAGAAAAACAGTCTTATAATTGGCAAAACTTGGATTAGTTTTCTCTTATTATTCCTCCGCCAAAGAAAAACCAATTATGAGACCCGTGGCAGGAGCAGGTAATGGAGGTGAGATTTCACCTGAGGTAAGGGCAAGATTGCAAATTGATTATTTAGCTTGTCCAAAAATCAGATTATGCATATAAGAGAGGGGAGGTAAGTGCATGAATCTGAGTGCAAGGCAAGGCAAATTCATTTGTGCAGCACCATTCATACACAAGGCAAGTGCTTTACAGAGGATACGTTAAGACAAGGACATTAAAATTTAAATTAAAAAACAAACTGAAGAGATAAAATGAGATACAGGGCAGAAAAAAGTGCATGATTAATAGAATAAGCATGTTAGTTATGTTTGTGGGTCTCATGCAGGTGACGTAGTCTCTGTGTATGGTACGGCTATTTATAATCTCCTATAGAGTTGCTATAGGAAATTGCACTTTAATATGAGTGCACACACGCGGAATTACACGCTTTTTTGATAACAGGCTGCGTAAGTATGAGCTTATAGGGCTTACTCTGAAATGATTTGAGTGTGTCCCAGACAATAATTTGACAGTGGTGATTAAAAGGCACGCTGTGAACACCAGGAATAAAACGTTTTCCAGACACAACAAGACGAGGAAGCAGCAGGACGGGACACGGAGAGTGGACAAAGTCTCGGCTCTGACAAAGTAGTCCCACACTGTTACAAAAAAAAAAAACCGATGGGGGTTCAGAGCAGAGGAGCGGAGCAAAGCCATAAAACTACACAAGCCCCATACAATGAGAGAAAGTTTAGTTGCAGAGGAATGCAGGAAGATGTTTGGAGGAATGAAGGAAACTTACCTCCTGTCCCTCCTTCTGTTCGCCAGACATCGCGAGTCAGTGGGAACCAAAGTAAACTAGACAGGAAAAGTTAATCGGCGAGTAGGCAACTTTTAGGACTTCCTTAAAGTGGACGTCAGGAAGCCACCGTGGATCCCCCTGGTGAGCACACAGATCATTCCCTCAAATTCTTTTTAGCAGGACTCTGCTCAAACGTCAGAAGTCACATGGGCCGCGGCTTCATTTCATACTGCAGCTATAAACCAGCAGAGGCCGAGCTACACACACACATGCACACACACACACATCAGCTGCTGATCCACACACACTCAAAAACTCATTCAGTATAATATAGATAATTTTTAAACATGGTTTGTCCTACTCCATCAAAACATCCAGGTCTTAGTTAATTATAGCCTACACATCATTACAATTTTAAATGATTATTGTCAAAATCTGTCATGGATATTGCCTGTATATTTCTATAAGACTGTTTTTAGAAATGTTTGAATGACTCTCACTAATCAAGATCAGCCAGTTCATAGAGAGTGGGTGTTTCCTCTGTTTACATTTTTCCCCCTTTGTTTGACCCCTAGTCACAGTCACTCCTGGACCGCTTCAAAAATTCATTCAAAATAAATGAATATTTTCTGTGCATTTCTATAAGACCCTTTATGTAAATGTGTCCTGAATTGATGAATGGCTCTCAGGTGAATCCTGACTCTCGCTAATGAAGATCAACCACTTCATGAACCTTTGTATGTCAAGTATAGAGAAGGAGGTTTCCTCTGTTTACATTTCTTTTTCTTTTTTGACACCATGTTCT
>OOFC01024364.1:0-24094 GCA_900323345.1 Pseudochromis fuscus | reverse complement strand
GCAGGCTGCAAAGGAGTTCTGCAGCAGGGATTGCATTGTCTTTAAGTGACAACCTGCTTACTAATCCACTGTCAAATGAACTTTTGTTTAGAAAGCTGTCGTCGATAAAGTGCCTCGCACAAACGAAACTGATCTTTTTGGGAGGGGGGGTCGTTTCCAAAACTGAAGTCCAGCCATTTCTGTCGCACGGTCTCGTTCTTCGGCAGACCAGAAAGAGGGCAATCTTCCTCACATCCAAAGATGCATTTCTTCCATGAAGGCATTTTGAGAAATGTTCTCTGAAAAGTATCAGAAACGGGAGCTCCATGACGCGCAGTCCACCAGGTGCTAATTGCTGCTACCGCTGTGTGTTTGTTTACGTTGGGGAGGGGAGCTCTGCTGAGACGGGAGCAGTGGGCGGTGGCTCGGCAGGTGATGAAAGGTCGGGGGCGTTGCAAGGAGGAATAGGCGTACCTAGGAGGAACGAGGCATAACAGCTTCCACAATGGCTGCCATGAGAGTTTCTAAAGATTACATACGTTTACGATTACATACATGAATGGGCTAAAGAAACACTTCAGGCATGTTTTTAATGAGGGAATGACATAATAACATGATATAAAGCTTGAAAAAGTCAATTTTGCATAATACCCCCCCTTTAAGAAGGGGGACTGGAGGATGTGTTCCAACTATGGGGGGATCACACTCCTCAGCCTCCCTGGTAAGGTCTATTCAGGAGTACTGGAGAACCTCGGATTCAGGTGGAGCAATGTGGTTTTCGTCCTGGTCATGGAATTGAGGACCAGCTCTACACCGTTGGCAGGGTTCTTGATGGTGCATGGGAGCTTTCCCAATCACTCCACATGTACTTTGTGGACTTGGAGAAGGCAATAGACTGTGTCCCTCGGGGAGTCCTGTGGGGTGTTCTCCGAGAGTATGGGGTATCGGACACCCTGATATGGGCTGTCCATTCCCTATATCATCAATGCTCGAGCTTGGTCCGCATTGTCAGCAGTAAGTCAAACTTGATTCCAGTGAGGGTTGGACTCTGCCAGCACTGCCCTTTGTCATCGGTTCTGTTCATAAATTTTATGGACAGAATTTCTAGGCTCAGCTGGGGAGTTGAGGGGGTCCGGGTTGGTGACCCCAGGATTGGGTCGCTGCTTTTTGCAGACAATATGGTCCAAGTACCTTGTGGTCTTGTTCACAAGTGAGGGAGGGATGGAGTGTGAGATCGACAGGGGGATCGGTGCAGTATCTGCAGTAATGTGGACTCTGCACAGATCTGTGGTGGTGAAGAGGGAGCTGAGCCGAAAGGCAAAGCTCTCGATTTACCGGGAGATCTTTGTTCCTACCCTCACATATGGTCAGCTTTGAGTAGTAATCAAAAGAAAAGAGGGAGAAGATGTATGTATGGATGGATGGATGGATGGATAAATATGCTTGGGAGAAAATTCCACAACAACTTCTTCTGAAATTAGTGCGTCTACACAGTCTGGAGTAATAAGGAACAGAGCATGGGGAAAAAGCAGAAGTGAAGGGAAGAGAAAACTGAAGAGAAACAGCAGAAGAAATAGATAGATATTTATGTTGGCATTCACCTATCTTCAACAACTCAACAAATTCTTGTTCCCTCTTGAGAATGTGGTTTAAAGTTGTAATTTGGATATCTCCCCTGAGGAATTTCTCTGAGACAGATTTGAATGCTGAAGTTGCCAGAGTCATCTTGAGTTGTGCTTCATCTGACAATTTGTTGATCAGTCCTCCTCTTTCACCTGGAAAACAAGAATGCAAACATAAATGGAAAATATTTTATTATGAGTTATACACAATTTTTTTTTAAATCAGTTATTAAACAAATGTTAATATAAGACAATAGCAAATAGACCAACTTCAGTTAAGTAAGAAAAAGCCAGCCAGCCTTCACTTTCTTAACCATTATTATTTCTTTAGCTCACACACAGTCATGTTTCCATCACTTAGGGGAATATTATGTTGACTTACCTTCATTTCTAGGTCAGAATAATCCTAATCAAATGGAGCATTTCCACGACATGGTACCAGCTTGACTCTACTTGGTTGATTTATTTATTTATTTATTTATTCATTATAGGAAAAAAGTACCTGGTACCACTCTTCCAGTACCTGCTCTCCTGCACTTCCAAAAGAAAGGCTGGCCAGGGACTAGCAGATATTAAAATGTGATTGGTTGGAATCGTCACTGTGTCATTACATCATCACTGTGCAGCATGCAAATATCTGTACCCACAAGCTGACACAGTCTGCACAGTGATGGTCAATATAACACGTTTTTAAAATGTGGGAAAAAATACTTTAATGTTAAAATAATATTTTTAAAATACCTAAAGTTATTAACTGTAATTTTGCCTTTCGCCAAACTGATTCACCTTGAACAAAATAAACTTGCATCCACTGTCTGTTAGATAAAATCAAAACCGTTTAAATTCATGCTTAACCATGACAGCGACGTCAGAGCCAATACACAGAGGGAGGTACTGTCTTCTGTGATGGAAACCCTACCATATTTACTGCTTGATTAAACCTTACCTTGACCCTGACCTTAGACCAAGCTTTCACCCTAAAATTGAACTATGTACATTATGGGGACTTGCTATTTGTTCCCACAGTCCCTATAACAGGACAATAAAAACACATTTATGTTTCCACAACATCAATCATACAAGTTCACACACATACACAGACACATTATATTACATACTGGCCACACTGTAGACATTTATAAACAGATTAGACCAGTTTTTACCTGCCATCTGGAAGACCGTTTTGGCCATGGGCCAGTTCAGAAGGTGTTGAACTGTCAATTCTTCGCCTTCCATGAAATCCCCATTGGCATCTGTGGGCCATGACTTCAGCACTACAATAGACATCAGCTTCCCAAACTTTGTGATATCATATCTCTCCAATAGAGCTGAAATGGCTTTCCCAGATTTATCCTAAACAATAAATAAATAACAGGACAGACCATCATCCTCAATAATTAAGTAACGAAGTTGCACAATCATCAGGATACATTCAAGTAAAATCTTTCTAGGAAACTTGCGCATCCAGTATGTGTAATTCAAGTGCACTGCAAAGGGCGCAAAATATTGAAGTAAAGAGGGATGTACTGCTCATTTTCCAGCTTCATATTCATAGTCTTGGCCTCCTCTAGAGCACTTTTGCATAGACTGCATTAAAAAAACATTCTGATTTAGATTATAATGGCCATTTATGCAGAAGCCCATTTCATCTTCTGTCAGAAATGGGCTGTTTTGATCCTCCCTCTCCATTCTCATAAACCAGGGTTTCTCAATTCTGGTCCTCGGGGAACACTATCCTGCATGTTTTAGATGTGTCCCTCTCTCAACACACCTGATTCAAATGACCAGCTCATCATCAAGCTCTGCAAAAGCCTGCTAACGATCCTGATAATTTGAATCAGGTGTGTTGGGAGAGGGAAACATCTAAAACAAACAGGACAGTGGTCCCCGAGGACCGGAAGCACATTTATACGGCATTACTCAGCATTTATGAACTGCTTACTCATCATTTATTGAAGTCATACCTGGCAGATACTTGCAACCGCCTCCAGTGCACATTTCTCCATTGTGCTGCATAACAATGGACTTGTCGTACTCAGTTCTTCCATCATGTTGGAGTATATTCCAATTTGTTTCTCTGGTTTTTCCTAACACAAATGTACACATCATAAGTTTTGTTTCTGAATATGTAAAACAAGAGAACGCAAACATAAATCCCATCATACCTTCTTCAGTTTTCCTTCAAAATCACTCATGAATGAGGCTCTCCAGGCTGAAGTGTGCTCTTCATGACTGAAGGATGCAGAGAGCAACTTGTTCCATACCTACGAGAAATACACTTGAATTTTAGATGGATTGCGTCACAGTTAAAGTACAGCATATAACACCACGTGGCACAGCATCATAACAGAGAACATTTTACTGCCATTTTTCTCAGCTTACCTCAATTTCTTTGGGCACTGAAAACTCTGTACGACCCCAGTCGTTAAGCAGTTTGTTGCTGAAGGTATTTCTCCTCCACTCCCTCATTATCTCTAATGTCTCCCAAAAGGACTCTTTGTGAATTCCCTCTCTTGTCTGTAATAGCAATTGTACAATATTATGAATGTATTCTCTAAAATGAAAAGAGTCAAATTATTAAATTTAGAATTTCTTCCATTAAAGTATGAGGATTTGGCTGGTCTGTATTTTCAGCTGTGCTGCTTATCTTCATTTTAAAGAGAAATATTAAATGTTAGACTTTTAACACACAAGGAACACAAGTGTATCCCAGACAAATTCTCATAATGTGCAAGGAATAATGAACAAACAGAAAAAGCACATATCTAATGAGCCAAGTGAGCTGAATAATTTACACAAAACAAAACTAAAGAATAAAATCGTTGCTGTAAATTGTTCCAACCAAGGCTCAAAACTGAAATGAAATGAAATGAAATGGAGACATAAAAAGTGTGTCCTGTCTGGCAGACTGACAGGCAAGTCTCACCTGGGAACCAGTGTGGTCATATGCCTTGGCAATCAGACAGACCAGCTCAAGGAAGTGAAGGGGAACATTGCAGCGGTCTAGATCTTTTGTGCGATGGCAGACTGAGCCAAGCACCATTACTGCAGTTTTCAGACAACACTCTCCATAGTTGTCATCAAACCTAAGGGAGGAAAATATTGGGATATTGTTCTGTATGCATATGAATATCAGTGCTGATATTCATGGACTTCACTCCAGAGACATTGTAATACAATGATATAGCTTCATTTTATTGAATTTTTTTTTCACCTTTTACTGCGATGCTTTTCTTTTCTGACGAGATGAGATGCCAAATCTTCTAAAGCCTGTTATTAGAATAATAGTAGACATTTAATTTGAGGATGCAGAGTATTTAGACAGTGATTATGTAATCAATGAAAGAGATGGTCTGTATGATAGCAATGAGAGACTTTTAGCCACCAGTGGACATGGTGAACACAAAATTTTCACGGTCTGTGCGTGTGTTGACAAAAGTATATAAATTGACATCAAGCAATAAAATCTTTTTTAAATAGATTTGTTGTTTAGAACAACCCCTTTCACCTTGTTTCATACTTTCATACTGTTATTTAATATCAAATACAGCTACTTTAATGGTACGTACCTTGTACATGGAGTGAGTTATTTCAGATTTGATGCTGAACTGCAAATAATAAAGAATGTGTAGGAGCTCCACGTCAATACCGGATATGAGGCTCAATACACAGTCCACAGGCAGCAGAGACATCCAAGGACACACAAGACGGCGATCTATGGTCACCAAGTATGCACGTGCTTTCATGATCCCAACCAGATTCCTAAATTAAAGTCATTGCTGAATATGGTGGCCATGCATATTTAACTTAATGTAAACAAAATGTTTATAGGAGAAAACACTTACGCACCTTGGATTATTATGCCTCTGAATATGTGTTGCTTTGCCTTCACTGAAGCCAGTCCAGGAGTCAATCTGTGGATTTAAGACAGGTGGAACTGGCTCAAAGGGCTTGCTTTCTCCTCTCAGTAGGTGAATTAGAGGAATGACCAAGATCCATTTGTCAACATCATGTTGTCTAGCCTTGTGGCACAGCTCGTCAAGAGCATCTGCAATCCTGTACCAGTAGAGGTAGACAGAGCACCAGGTCAACAGAAAATGTATATATCCAAACACCAGCATGCAGTCATTCATCCTGCTTATCCAGTTGGGTCATGGGGGTCTGCTGGAGCCTATCTCATGCTCACATTCATAGGTGTGAGTGTGAGCATGGGATAGGCTCCAGCAGAGCATGTGATTTTATGCCTCATTTACCTCATTTTTTCTGCCAAAGGGTCAGCAAAGTTTTTCCAGAACTCCAGGAAATGATGTTGCGGCTTTTTAGGCAGGCAAAGAAGATCACATAGACTAGAAAGTCGGCCTGCCATGTTGCCACTGAGATATCTGTTGTAGATGAGCACACTAACTATCCCTGCATGCAGTGGTGGTAAGAAGAGATTTTCATCATGTATGTTAATGTCTAGAAATTTCCTGATGAGGACTTTCAGCTGGAAATAAGAAAAAGAAAAAAGTTGTTACTGAAACAGTATCAAGTGCAACACTTGGAAGTAATGTTATGATATTATTTTGATGAATATTTATGATTAATTCTGGCACAGATTTGAGGAGTTTCTTCTGGACGTGCATATGTATTGTTTTATTAAGTTTTAGACATTTACCTCATGTGGGCCATATTTTAGACCCCATGGTCTTTCTTTACCATCATGAAGTAGAGGATAGCTACATGTGTCGAAGAACTGTTTCAGCTGGCAAAAGAAGTTTTCCACATTTTGTTCATTCCAGGTTGTAAGAAGATCAAAGATTATTTTGAGCATTTCTCCAGCAGCTTGGTTTCGTCCTTTTATTACAGTTTCCTTGTTTGAGTTCCAAAAAAAGAGACTGTTTGGTTTGGGATGGATCATGTCATCATACTGGTGCCATTCACCTTAAAAGACAAATATCACAAGATTTGAAAGATGAATTCATGGTTAATTTGATTATTCTACAACCTGTTCTGTGTGTTCTGTGTTCACAATAGCAGGACTAGGCCAATAGCTGCAATTTTGCAATGCAATATTGGCCTCACTGAATGTTGGTTCATTTAACCCAATAAGTTTTGCCCCACATTTTGTTTTTCCTCAGTATTTTGTTGTTTTTACTCAACATTTATTGTTTTTAACCCACAGTTGTATTGTTTGTACCCAACATTTTGTGGTTTTCACAGATTATTTTATTCTTCTTTTCCCAACATTTTGTTGTTTTCACTTAGTATTTTTTGTTGTAAATTAGTATTTTATCCACTGGACAAAAACAACCCATCTGCATTAACCCTGTATGTAGTTAGTCCAACAGGTTCTAGGTTAAAATTCTTTGTTAGAATTGTTATAAACACCTTATTTTAACTATTATTTCTTACATTGTGTTTGTTGGAGTGTGTAACAACCCTTGGACAGATAGTAGACAGTAGTGTCAAATTATATAGACCCACTAACATCTACTCTACACATATGCACATTCTAACTCTTCTAAATGCATTTCCCAGCAACCCCTCCCTTTGTCTGCAATCACTGTAATCACTGTGTTAAGTCAGTGAAAACAGACCCTAAATA
This sequence comes from Pseudochromis fuscus, assembly GCA_900323345.1. Classification (NCBI taxonomy): domain Eukaryota; kingdom Metazoa; phylum Chordata; class Actinopteri; family Pseudochromidae; genus Pseudochromis; species Pseudochromis fuscus. The sequence goes on along the minus strand of OOFC01024364.1, from coordinate 16,906 downwards.
CAAAAGTAATTCACATCACATCTACGTATGTAACTCACAACTGGAATCTTAACTATTACAGAACCTTTGAAAACAGCTGGGTGTGCAGAAAACAGCTGAATGTGCTAAAATCTTTTGTGTATAGATAAGAACTTTAGACATATATTTAGTCAGCCAGAAAATGTACATTGTAACATAAAAACACACTAAGAATCATAAGCATGTAATAAATCAACCTCTACACTGCAATAAAGTGTATTTCGATTACCTTCTCTTGTTAAACAATCCTGTTTGATTGACAGGCATCTGTTAACAAGCTTGTTTTCCTCCTTCTGGTAGATGGTTTCATAGGTGAGCTTGTAGTTTTGTCCACTGGGAGTGCAAACTGCATACTTGTAGGGTATGCTCTCAGAAATTCTGTTCTTGGGAATCATAATTTGTCTTTCAACAAGAAATCTTTTGTCCCCCAGAGGCCTGTGCAACAAAAGCAGGATGCAGAGGAGTGAGAAACTAATATGTAATCCACTCACTGAATAATAATGTGAGAAAAAAATGATCACAGTGTGAATTTACTCTTTCATCAATCTCCATTGATTGTTAAGAAAAAATAAGTCATGCATGCAGCTGTTGTGAAAAACAAATAGGTCATACCTGTGGAACATTTTGAAATGATGATCCCAGCTTCCACACAGTACTTCAGATTTTAGACACACAAAGTCTGTGTCTGGATTGAAATGGAAGTCTTTGGAAAGGACAGCATGGAAGTACACAGTGATATGTTCACTGACTGATGCACTGGGAGGGAAAAAAAAAAAAAGTTTGGTACATATTTCAACTTACCGTATTTTCTGGACTATTGAGCGCACCTGTCTATAAGCCGCTCATATCTATAAGCCGCTATTGAATTTATTTGAACAGTTTCATGTGGTCCACTCTGACCGGGTCTGATGTGACGAGGCTAAATCTATCGGCGGCGCGGAGCTTGCTTGCTTGTAAAAAGCCAACGAGCTTCGTGCCGCCGATACATGAGCCACACAGGTGTTTAAGAAGCAGGGTTCAAAGCGTCCGAAAAAAGTAGCGGCTTATAGTCCGGGAAATACGGTAAATTGTCAAACACATCAACGCAACAGAGACAAGAGCCTGTCTTACTTTGGTGGTGCCTGGACTTCAGCAGGTTTCATCAAGATATCTGCTGAGACTAGTTGGCCCACGTCCTCATCACTCTGACGGGGAGGAGAGGAAGGAATGGATGACCTGGAGACATCATCATCTCTGTTGTCTGGTTTCTGTTCCTGCCTCTCTGCGAGCGGTGGCCTTATTTTCTGATCTGTTTTACTGTCAGCCACCTTTGAAAAAATATAAAAGGTTGGAACGTAAACAAAGCCCAGTTCAGATAGTCGGGATATAACATCCTCTCTATTGTGCAATATATGCAATTAATGAAACATCAACCATCTGCACACATATTCAAACAAAGCACTGTAAAGCTAAGTTAGCATATGTGTCACTTGTGTTTTATTTGTGAGACTCATTTGTTAAAATGATGATTTATACACAGTTATTGTGTTAACATGATTGTTAGCTCACCATTGTGGTTTTAAACTGATGAAAAGCATTACACAAACATTGGCATATTATAGACACACACACAAACAAAACTACCTCTGGTTTTTGGGTTGTTTCTTCTGTTACTGGACATGCATCAACAGGATTTGTAGGTTGGTCTTTGCTGTCAGTATGTTTACTGACCATACGTTGTTCTGTGTTTGTGTCATCTCGCCTTCCAGATACACCTCGAGTCTGCTGAGATATGGTTTTATCTTTCTGTTCAGAGGCAGGTTGCTTTGCTGCTTTGGCCTGAGGTGTCTGTTCAGATGATTCAAGTGCAGGAGAGCCAGTTTCTCTACTTGATAATAGCGATGACGCAGAGTCAGACAATGGCCCAGAAGGAATGTCTCTTAGCTTACTGGCAGGAATTTGCTGTGTATCAGGGCTTATCTCTGTATTCAAACCTGATGGTTTGCTGTTTCCTGTTGGTTGCTCTACCAGTTTGTCACAGGCAGGTGTAGGAGATCGTGATGTCAAGGAAACGGACAATTTGGATCCAGAGTTCACCTCATTGCATGTTTGAGAGGTACTAGCCAAAGCAGACAACCGCTTTTCCTCTGTATCAGTGTCGCTTTTGGTTCTGGTTTCCACAGTGGCCCGTGGTGCAGCACCATCTCCGACTGACTCTGAGTCATCATGAGTCAGCTGCCCCTGAAAATTACAAATATATAGCTTAACAAATATTTTCAATTTTATACATAGAGGCAGGGTCTCTGTTACCATGTTGGTTATAGTTCATGTTAATAAAAATACCATGTGCCATTTTTTTAAATTATTCATTACCACTGGTAAATTAGCACATAGATAAAGTCACCTAGCAGGTTGTCCTTGGAAAGTCCCCATCAATATCAGAGCTGGTTTACAGCCCTAATGTATATTTATAACCACCTTGTAAAACAGTGTTTCATATTTTCCATAAGGAAGTAAAAGCTGGTTATAAAAGAACACAACAAGGAGCCCCTTTCACTTTTGTTTTTTTATTTGGCCACTGTTTGATAAATTTATGGCTTTCATACATATTTTATTAGCAGGGACCTTCTGCCAAACATAATAACCATTTCATAGGCTTCTCACCTTTATGTCAGCAGTGATTGTTTGTTTTTCTTCAACATCTTTTGGGACCTGTTCTTCTTTTTTTTGGTCCCTCTCCTCAGCAACTGAGACTTGATGTGCTGATGTGGCCACATCTGTATAACAATTAATGTTTTAGGTACATATATCTAATCATAATGAAAGTGTCAGTTGTCAGAATAGTATAACAATAGTATAAATTATGGTTTTAAGACAAACTGAACTGGACTTTTATATACCATGTAGCTAAACCACCCCTATTTAAAGTCCATGTGAAGTCTAGACACAAAGTGTCAGATTTTACAAAAACAAAACACTTGTTGAAGTTGTAAAGCTATTACACTTCATTTTTATGTTGTCGAAGTCAAGGTCAAGAAAATAACATATCATTAAAGGAAAATATTTAATCCTCACAAAATTATGCAGAATTCAATAATTAGGAAAAGAGTTTGTTGGGAAACATACCTTCAGTCTTATTTTGAGTCAGCAGAAATAACTTGAAACCACATTCAGGACAGAATTTATATGACCGTTCTGCTCGATTTCCACATTCAGGGCAAAACATGACTTGTCTGTTTAGAAAGACAACAATAGCTATAGGGGAAAACATAATGTACCTTTTAAGGACAATCCAAACAAAAAAAATAAAAATAAAAAAAAGAAAGAAAAAAAAAGAATCAAGCTATTTTGTGTTATGTCTGTCATAGCCTTGTAACAATTAAATAAGACTGGTGTTGATACATGTTACCTCCCCTGTCTGTTTTTATCTTCCAACAACAGAACAGGAAATGAGGATTGGAGAAAGCACACAGTTCAATCCTACTATAGTTATAAAAAAAAATTACCTTTAAAACAAACATACCTCTGTAAACCTGACACTGAGTATCACAGAAACAATACTTGAATCTTGAAGCTAATGCATTAATCTAGTTCATAACACAGATGTACTTGTTAGATAACCTACCTCAGCTGCTTGTCTTCCCTGCATGGTTAACACTGAGAATGTGAGCTGACAGCTACAGGGAAGCAGTTTTGTGGGGTCATTTACTTTCATTTTCATTTACAGTAATAGGTGTGGCTGCTTTAGCTCTGTTCCAGCAAATTTATGGAGCAAAAAAATAATCACTGACAAACAACACAATTGTTTTTTTTGAAGAACACAAATATTTTTCATTCACTATATAACAAAGATATGCAACAATCTTCCTATTCAAAACCTGGAAATAGGAATTTTTAGTTGATTGTTTTTCTTCAAGAAATTAATCATTCATTAAAAACAACTGGTCAACTATTTGCTTCAGCTTTATAGATTCACTATCATTTTTAACACATTTAATAAGCAGATTTATAAATAAAATAAGGTATAAACTATAACTAGGTCACACACACACACACACACACACACACACATATATATAATTTGTCTAATGTATCAAACTTAACCTGCAACTAAATAGATAACAATATAACAATCTTCTATATCATTAGTTCTGTTGTTGAACTAATAATGTTCAGTGACATGATTTCTATAATTTGAACTAAGCAACAGTCACACACAGACATCTTCAGCTGTGGGCACTAGGTGGCAATATTGATTAACCTAAAACACTTAATCTCCTCTAATTATACTTCCCATCAACAAGCCACAGCAACAAGATTTTACAATCAGGCCCTAAATTGATCAAAAATAATTAAAACAGCAATGTACACATAATTATAATCATAATTATAATAGTAAAAGAAGGTGTGGTACCAGTACTTGAAATTACCTGTGTGTGTGCGTGTGCGTGTGTGTGTGTGTGTGCATTTTTGTATGTGCATTTGTGTGTGTCAGTGCCCAAGAACAGCCAGTTCTGTTCATAAAACAGGAGTAACTTTCAATGGCCAAAGTCCTGCGGCCTCATCTCTTAACAGCTCTACACCTCACAAACTGTGTTATTAACTGATAAGCTTTTCGAACACTGTGGGGTACTTTGCAGTGGCTGGTTTTTACTTTCTTGCAATGAAAGGTAAAATAAGTGCTTGTAAAAGCTGTAAAAGATGAGGGAGACATACCTTCATAAATCAGCACTAAGGCTTTGTTAGAGCAGCTACATTGTCTAAAAGGTCTATTTTAATAGCACTCAAACTGAACATCAGGATGGTCTGAGTGCATATGAGGAGAAACGCATGCATGCATATTATCCAAGATGGCATTTGTGAGGGAGAAAAAAAAGCCCCACTATTTTCCACTGCCTCTGAAGTCAGTGCTCAAGAAGCGTGCTAAATCATATCATCTCATTGCTAGGCTAATTTGTTGACCGTGCTAACAGGCTTGGACTGTGTGTGTCTGTGTGTGTTGGGGGTGTGGGAGCTAATCTTAATGCTGGGCTACTGAGTCCTCCTCCTGCTTTCTGCCACCCACGCATCTCATCCACACATACACACACACGACTGCAGTTGCCAGCCAATCACTACCTCTCTTTCTTTCTATTGCCTTTACCTGCGTCACTCTGCATGTGTTGCCATGGTGATCACTGATGCTCCCCCCACACTTTGGGTCTGTGCTCTTCCAGTATGAGGGATAAAGCCGACTTGTGGCTGGTGATGCAGGCAGGCTGCAGACGTCATCACTTCCCCTGGGAAGAAGGCCTATTTTTACCAGTGGGCACAAAGTATACCAGGCTGCCCAACATATTTATGGAAGCGCATCTAATCCCAGCCTGCCAGGAAACATCTCCCCCCACGCTCTGCATCTCTCCCTCTCTCTCTCGTCATTCATCTCACAGCAAGGCTGCTCCTTCCAAGGCATATTTTTCTCCCTAGAGTTGAGATGGCAGAACTTGTGAAGGTTTTGAGTAATCTTGTTAGCATCTGTGCTGTTTTATCCATGATACTTATCACCAAAGGGAGATGTGACACACAGCTCACCCTGCAGAGGAAGGTCAGGAGTCAGTGGTCACCCAAAGAGCACCAACCTCAAGGGCACTTTAGCTAAACAGTTTTCTGCTTGCTGTACAGGAAACATAACTGTGAAGAAAGTCAGCATGACATCGCCCGCAAGCTTCTGACTGGTCTCACTGAAAACAAGAGACAGAGCTCAGTGTTTCTGCTGTGTAGTAGTTTTCAGAGGCAGTACTGCCCCAGCGAGTTTCTTCCTAGCGATGCAAATTGTGTAGTTGAAGGCCGGGAACTCCTAAATCCAGGAGCCAACTCTTTAGGGTCAACCATGTGACATTGCATCTCATGTACAACTGAGCATGTGTGTCTTCTACCTGACAAGAGCTGACAACAGGATGCACTGTGAGAAAAAAGTGGGGACAGCATGATGCTCTGGAAAGTGTCCTGCTGGGAAACTTTGGGTCCTGACATTCATGTGAATGTTACTTTGGCACTTAATACCTACCTAAACATTGTTTCAGAACAAGTACCTTTCATTGGAGAGGTATTCCCTGATGGCTGCGGGATATCTCAGCAGGATAACACACCTTGCCACACAGCACAGAATTCACAAATGGTTTACAGTTGTCTGAATACAACCATTAAATATGAATACAATAAACAAGTATACCACTAAATATGAATGATGCCAGTAAAAGTAACACTTAAAGATACTAAAAGGTGCTAAAAAGATACTATAAACAATACTAACTCCTTTCGATCTCCATGTTAACCCACATTAAATGTAGTCATAGACTGTGTATAGAAATATATATGTTTTTCAGAAACAAAAGAGGGTGTTGCCTTCACTATTTTAGGCCCCGTCCACATGGAGATGTGTTTCAGTATAAACCGCAAAGTTTTTAATCGTTTACGCGCCTTGCGTCGACACTATACTTTTTGAAAACGGGTCCCAGAGTGGCTGAGTCTGAAAACGCCACCCTGCGTCACCAGCACATTCTCCTGAAATGATGTTGCTGTAGCCCCGCCTCTCCCTTAAGCCGCATGCACAACCCCAACAACAACAGAAAGAATAACAGCGTTGCGTTAGTGTTACAGCAGCTACTGGCCTTGTTTTGGCTTTTACAGCAAAATCTTCTCAAACTGTACATCTACCATGAACAACAAGTGTGTGTTGTTTATGATTTTTACCTCTCATGAGTTTAATGCGCATGCTCCCTGTCTTCTTCTCTATTTTGGTGTGTTTCTATGGCGGCGTTACAGCGCCAATTACAGGCCTTGCATATTGACTACAGCGTTTTCAGCATCTTCGTGTGGACATACACACAATTCAGTTTAGGGTAAAATGTTTTAAACCTTTATCGTTTTCATCTCCATGTGGACTGGGCCTTAGCCTCTACTCTGTGTAATGCACTCTGCATCACTGTCAAATCTGTGGAGTCAGTTCCTCAATTTAAAAAGTTTTTTTTAAACTTACAGGTACAAACTAACTTTTGGACAGGATTAAAGTATTATTAAGTCTATTTTATTGCAATGTCTGTGCATCATGTTTGTTTTTGTTTTGTTGTTTAGTTGTATTATTACTTCTATAGGCATGTAATACAGTGTGATGCATCTCTGTGTGTTTTCTACAAATACCAGCCTACCTACATGCTGACATGCATGTCTGTGGACTGTGGGGGAAATCTGGGGACCCAATGGAAACCCACATGAGAAACAGTAACGCATCAGGACCGATACTTGAAGCCAGTAGCTGCTTTCTGTACGTAATAACCACTGAGCGACTGCAGCACTGAGCAGCATCAGCAGGGTTTCTCTTCAGATGTGGCAGATCAACTTGTTGTCCTCCCACATTCACTGTGAGGTTTTAATTATCTTCTAACACAGAGAAAACTTACATAAAACTATACTTTTGTTCATACATATATAACAACCAAAACCTGTGGCTATATAATTAAAAGTATGTCTTTATGGTAACATTTAACAAAAGTCTGTATAGACTTAATAAGACAGCAAGATTTTTTTTTCCACAAAATGTAATTTACATATTTCAGTTTCAAATTTGGGCTGGAAAATTGATGGAAACCGTTGAGAGTTTATAGGCCACTTGCTTAATGTTTGCTTCAGCATACTGTGACCTGGGAGAAGCAGTGATGTTGGGCCTTCTAGAAAAACAGGATACGAATATTGCTCTATTGTTATAGCAAGTAAAGGGAAGTAAACAACAAGGTGAAAGACAACAACTACACACTTGGCAAAAGATCTCAGTGGTGAAAAAGACAATAATACTAAATGTTGGACTTCACAGTACACACACACAACATGCAGAGCCCACTATCTCTTTGTTGTGTATATATGTAAATACTCTACCTGTGATGCACTTTCTGTATCATTATGTATGAGACAATAAAAATCCTACTTCCTGAATTTTGAAATTAAAAAAGAAATAGTAAAAACCTAAGACATATACACAATAATGTTGTAGTATCATTAAAAATTACAATAACTTCTAATAATTCTGTTGCTTGAATTAAAAACTGAGAACCCATTAAACACAACAAAAAAATTGTAAAAATGGGGTAACTTGCAGCTGTAATGTTCCCTCATACCAGAAAACACGCAACTACTGTAACCATGACAAGCCATGGAAAAAAATATTAACCAAATATCACATGCTCTTGTCTGTTTTTTTTATAACAACTAATGTATAACCATGAAAAAGGTGTAGGCCTGCTGAGGTTTTGTGGTTAAGTGTCTCAGATTGTCAGTGTGTGTTTGTGTGGGCACAAGTGTGTTTTGTGCAAACCAGCATTGCACGCACACACACACACACACACACACACACACATTCTCACGCTCTGGGTTCCTATATCCTCCGAGAGTGTGGAACTTCACCTACACTTTGAAACTACGTCATTAGGCCAAGTGGAGCAGCTTAGTGGGACTTGCAAAAAATTTCTGCCTACTTGTACTCACGAGGTTTGTTATTTACCTCATTTACATTTGGATGCTAGTGCTAAATAAACCAAAAATATGGTTAATTCTATCATATTCTATATTATTATCTCAAAGTAGTTGTTAAATCACTCTAAGTAAACTCTAAACTGATCTTTAATCAAAATCCCATTCCAGCCCCAGAGATCCATGACTTAAGCACATCCTGACATATTTTATAAATGTCATTATCTGATGTTCTGCTCTAGTCTTTTTAACAGTAATTGACTAAAGGTTTGGCTGTCCTGTTAGAGGGGCTCTACCAAACAGCCACATTAACAGATGGGGTTTAAGAATTCAAAATCTTTCCTGGAAAGCTTCCATAATATTGCACTCTATTGTAAACATAGATATATGTGAAATTGTTTTTTGTAAGACTATCAAATCCTGCGCATATTTTCAGCTACACACGCCCAGCATGACGTTGTGTGATGTGGAAATGACTCACAGTAGAAAGCTGAAAAAAAAATGTCCCCCAATTTTGACACCTGTGTGGGAGGAAGGCAGGTATGGTACAGCCACCTGACAAGTGAATGCCTTTAAAACTACCAACAAATACAGTCATTTATATTGACTTAACAGTAGCACATGCTTTGGTTCTTCAATTATCAATATTACATCCAAAAAGAGCACAGTAGTGATATGACATATCTTTCTATGGACCCAGAATGATCATGTGTGAAAGGTAATTGCTGCAAAAGGAAACGTGATCTACGATAAGATTTTATCTGTTGTATTATGGGTGTTCGTGCCTACACAGAGTCACATACCTGCCATTCAGACACACAACATGAAGACATTTTTCAAATGAACTACTTAAAAGAATCCTTGCAGGCCTATACAATATTAAATTACACCCATGCTTGTATGAGGAGTACAAAACAGTAAACAGAAGCTGAAGCGTTCCAACAGATACCGAGCATTCCTGACTCCTCATCACGCTGTGCCTCAACTTGTAGCATTAACTCACCATCAGTGATGAATATTGTTGCTGGAGACCTGAGTTCACTTCACCACTTCATGCTGACACGTGTTTAAAGAATTTAGTATGACACACTGATATTCCTGTAAAGAAACTACTAGCTGTGTGTTGCATTCTTTACAATGTGATATGAAGAAGCATATATTTTGCAACTATTGGCAGCAAACCTTGGCACAGTCATTCACATTCTCCAGAGGATGTTTCCTGATGACTTTGTTAACAAAAAATGCTGCAAGCAGATTCATGTTTTGTTGTTGTGCACACTTAGAAGGACATCTCTGTTATCTACCTCAGGATAGTCGGTTATGTTGTTTCATTCTCTAGTGGAGACTTGAGATGCATTTTGACATTGTTATATAAGAATTGAAATTGACATTAATTTCTGTGTTTTGTCCTGTTTTGTTACAATTTTACACTTTCAAATCTTGCCATGCAAATTTCAGTTTGGAAAAATTCAGCAATTTAGTTTTTTTCCCAGATGTGTAAGAAAATGTCAATAAATCATTGCAGTTTGGGAATGAAGCATCATATTTTTTGTTTTGAAACATGAATATGGCTTTGTATAAATGTTATTTCCAAAGTAGTAATAAACTAAAGCTTTTTTCTGGTCTATTCCTAAAGTGATGCACTAAGCAATATTTTTAAATATCAAACTCACATTGCCTGGTCTGGAAAACAGCTGTAGACTTCAACCATTCTTTCATGACAGAAGCTGTGTTATATGTTATGTAATATACTCCAGTCCTGACTGGACAGCCAATATTTTCCCATGATTAAAAATCTATATCAAAATTTTCTTTATACTTCTGAAACTCCTCCAGCAAGAGAGTTTTCTGATGTGTCAACAGTTGTTATTTCATACCTTCATTACAGCTCTATGACATTTATTTGACCTGATGATTGTTGTATTGGTTTGTTAGAAATGAAATTGGGAGATAGAATTAAATAATGTGCAAATTGAAAGGGAGAGATAGTCTTACATCCTTTTCCAGTTACCGCCTGCAGGCTCAGCACCCCCACTCTTTCTACACTGATATGCAGCTTTTAGACAAAAATATCTTGCCTCTGTTGGTTTACTCCCCTCCACCCCCCCACCTCCATTTCCGCCACAGCGTTAAGAGATCTGACATCACAGGGTTCATCATGTGATCCACCCGCACAATGCTTTGCAGTGATGGATGGGGCCTACCTGTGACGCACATACCTCCTCTGCGTAACCCTTTACAAGCCAGAGAACTGATAATGAAGAAAACAAAGGACATGATGCCTTCAGATTTGTTCCTGAACACTTTCCAATATTGACTGGGTATTATTTATCTTGCTTAAAAAATCCAGTGACTGCTCTGGGCTTCTGTGTTATGTAAAAGACAAAAACATGATGAAAAGGCTGGTAAACAAACACATAATGAAGCAACAATTACTCTGAAATATTGAGTGCAGCTTATTGTGTTATTTGACACCATTTCTGAAACACACCCACTGTGGTTTGAAGTGTTATATTGTTGGTGGGTATGTAGGTGTATAAAAATAAAGGCTCACAAGTTGAATAAACGAAATGAGATTATTGGATATGACAGGAGGGATGTCCCAACCATAACATCACAGAGCCATTACATAAGGCGTTCAAAAGCCTTGCTGCTAAAGGGGAAATTAAAAATGGATGTTGCTTTGATGTGAGTTTAAATATGCAAAGTGAAATGGAAAAAATCTCTGAATAAAAATGGAAACTCATGAGTGGAAAAATGGACAACTTGCCATCATGCATTCAAACCCAAAGCTGTGAAACTGGTCACTGACCAGAAGAAATGTGGAAATCAAACCAGTTTCACATTCAACTTCTCCTAATTCTGATGTCCAGAAATACAGCGAGTGTCTCGGCTGAGGGAATAAAACAGAAGTGAGGAGCCCTTTCTGAGAAAACATCCACTTTGACCACACAGATATATAATAACAGTCACAAGTGTTCATGTCCGGAGTTTTGCAAACTGATATATCCATTATATTCTGCAGAGTAGCTGTTATCATTCTTAAATTAAAAATGAAAACAAAGACAATACAAGCACTTACCTTCTTAACACTAGTAGGATCTGTATTTACTTTAGGGATCAATATTTAAAATAATGAAAAGCAGTTGTTAGAAGTTTTGAAAGAAAAAAAAAATACAGATTTAATTTTTTTTGTTCGAAAATGAAAACAAAACATGTGCTGGTAAATACTCACCATGACATCAAACCACCTCACTGTTTGTAGTTTACTCCTCCTCTCCATGGAAATAGAGCTGCTACCAAAGATCATCTATTGAGAAAATGAGTTACTCTGTAGAAAGTGAAACTTCATCCTTCATCTTGGAAACTGCAGTTGTGGAGGTAGCACACATATTTAAAACTAACTGAGTGTGAATAAAGTTGATGTTCTCTACTGGACAACCAGGAAAATAACATCACAATTTATTCTTCAGTGTCTACACACACTCTGCCACACTTCAATCTGACCAGAGGTCTGATCACTGGAAAGAGAGGAAAACACTGACTCACCTATGTAGATGTGGAAAGCCCTAAAGTATTATTTAGACCACAGCAATGTATGTGTAATAGGTTATATACTGATTGTGTTCGACATGTCTGGAAATACTGCAAATAAAAATCACACAAAAGCAAGAAACATGTACAGAATATAGCCCATGTCTGGAAACACATGAATAACAGAAGTTCATCTTCAAGAAATATTACTCTGATTTCTGTTTTTTTGTTTTAAGTCTAGAACTCAAGCTGTGGGGAGTGTCTTAATGCAGACAATGTAATTTACTATGTTAAGATTACTTTAACATAAGCATTATATGCATGTTAACATGAACATGTTAATAATAGAAATGTAAAACTATGTAAGCTTAGTGGTGTCCCCCTGAGGGTCATGCCTACCTCTGGTGAGAACAAGACTCTGACACCCCTTTTCCACCAAGCTGGTTCCAGTGCTAGTTCAGAGCCAGTCCCTGACTTAGCACCAGTTGTTTGTGTTTGAGAGTCCAGAAATTGTCTGCAGTCGGGACCAAATGCAGGAGCTCTCCACTTAACTGCAAAAAAGAAAGCAAGAATCTCCAGTGCTGGCCTTCCTCCACTGGTCTGTCCATTTAAACATGGATTTTGAGATAACTTTGTTTTTTAGGTTTTAAATGGGCTGGCACCACTTCACTGAGTAGAACTCCCTCATCATTATATTCCAGTAAGAGCACTGAGGTCAACTGACCAGATGTTGTTAGATGTACTGAGATAAAGGTTCAGAAATAGAGGCGACTGACCTTTCAGAGCTGCCATTTATCAGTGGGAGAGTTTACCCTTTGATTTAAGAGCAACCAAATCCCCCAAAAACTTTCAAGTAGTAGTGTGTTGGTTCTTGATACTCATTTTACTCTGTTTGTTCTCCCCTAACTTCAACAAGTTGAAGCAGAAGACTCAATAGAATATAATAGAATAAAATCTTTATTGTCATTTGTTCAAGTACAGGACAGTTCAAGTACACTGGAATTTTGATGACTGTCCATCCTGAGCCTGGTTCTGTTGAAGGTTTCTTCCTGGTAAAAGGGGGATGGTTGGTTTTATAGTGGGTTAATTATTACTGTTAACACTGTGAAACCTTATATTAACTATTTAAAGTGCCCTCAGATCATTTTGTTGTGATTTTTCACTGTATAAATAAAACCTAATTGAATTAAAGCCCTTCCTCATCTCACTGCCCTTTAGTTTGAGCAGGGTGAGACATATTGATATTCTTTTTAATGTTTGTAATAATTTTTTCCTTTTCTTTTTATGTGTCTATTTTGGTCATTTTAGGTGATTTTTTTGTTTGTTTGTTTTCTGTGCACCCCTTTGGTTCAACACATGCTGATTTGAAATGTGCTTTATAAATAAATTCGACCTTGATCGTGACCTTAAAAACCCACTGAAGCTGCAGTTTTTGGAAAGCATGCATTATCATGTGATTTTTGTGTAAAATAAATAAATAGGTGAATAAGTGAAAGCCAAGAGAGTACATCATGTCTCATCTGTTCAGAATACCGGATCAAAGGGTCATTGCTACAGGTGTACTGATAATTTTAACAAATTACGCGCTGGTACTGTTGTAATCTGTTGTGCGCTTGGATGAGGCGCAGAGTGAGTCCTCCCTTCTGTCTCCCTTTCTCTGTTCGGTTCGTCCCTTTATTCAAATAAAATGTGGAAAACGTAATTTCTGCCCAATGTGCGCGCGCTGGTGTGACATAATGGAACGTGCCAGGCTAGAAAAGCTCGAGGCGGCGCGCACGGGCGTACATTGAGATCCTGCTGGAACGCAGAGAAGAAGAGGAGCCATCGAGTTAAAGTCTGGCGTTAAAATATCAAATTAAACAGTAGATATTTTACATTTTTGCGGTTAATTTCTGTGAGGTTATGGGCAGGACAGCACTCTGAGGGTGCGTCGAGGAGCACCGCTGTCATTTATCACGAAAATAATGATGAAGAAGGATATTAACTTAAGCCTGGCGGAGGAGTCAGACCTCAAACCGCATCTCCGCGACGCAGAGAGCATCCTCAGCTCCCCGGACCTGGGACTGCTGAAGCTGGCCTCCCCTGAGCTGGAGAGGCTCATCATCCAGTCCAATGGGATGGTCACCACGACACCGACCAGCTCCCAGTTCCTATACCCGAAGACAGTGACGGACGAGCAGGAGTTCGCCGAGGGCTTCGTGAAGGCGCTGGAGGACTTGCACAAGCAGAACCAGCTGAGCGGAGCCCCACAGACGAACAGCAGTCTGGATCTGGGCGCAAACATCGCTCCGGTCACCGTGCAGCCGGATCTACCGGTGTACACAAACCTGAACAGTTACGGCAGTGGGCCGTTGGGAACCACTGTCAACTACTCCACGGACACGGTCCCCTTCCCGCCTCCTCCGTCACATCATTTGGGGGCAGCCCCGCCGCAGCCGGAGCTCTCTCGGGTCCAGCCGCTGAAGGAGGAGCCTCAAACGGTCCCCGACGTGCAGAGCTTCGGGGAGAGCCCGCCGCTGTCTCCCATCGACATGGACTCACAGGAGCGCATCAAAGCCGAAAGGAAGAGGCTCCGGAACCGGATCGCAGCCACCAAGTGTCGGAGGCGCAAACTGGAGCGGATCTCCAGGCTGGAGGACAAGGTCAAAACGCTGAAGAACCAAAACACGGATCTGGCCTCGACGGCGAGCCTGCTGAGGGAGCAAGTGGCCCAGCTGAAACAGAAAGTCCTCACCCATGTGAACAGCGGCTGCCAGCTGCTGCCACACGAAGTTCAAGTGCACTAGTCGAGGGGACAGAGCTGCTGCGGGGCTACTGACCAGCATATAAGCTTCATGGACTTTGTTAATGTTGGTTCTCTGTATGTAGCGTAGCCCAGATATGTGCCGTACCACGTAGGGATGAATGCCAGGCCACGTAGGCCAAACTGTACAGTAACAATCGGCTGTTTTAAAAATGCCTTTCAGGGCTGGTAAAGTGTAAACATACCTGGTAGAACATAATGTAACACAATGGATATTGAGACTATTTTGCTGTTATTGGCCAACAGCAAATTTAGATCGTCTCCTATATATTTTTATATTATTCCCATAGCATTTTCCAGACTCGCCTCCACCTGGTGGTGAAAACAAATCACTATAATCTTAGTGATTTTTAAATAAACAACCCCAATTAGTTAATTGGGTTACTGCCGAAATAAAGGGCATTTGCCTTTAAAATATTTCATGTATTAAATTCTGTTCTATCTGGTATGTATGTTTACTGGTGCTCAAAGCAACATTAAAATGTCAGTATTTTCAATTCATTTTGGTCATTGGATTTCCTCATGGGAAACAGTGGCACTTGTTGGGGCTGTATGCTCAAGTTTTGATGGCAGACACACGGCACATGTCTAGATTTTCTTCTGTAAAAATGTTTACTGACTGTCTCCATACAGTCTCACACCTGGACCAAACAGACTGACAGTATTTCTACAATGATTTATGCAGATTTATGATACAGATATCCTTAATTTATGAGGAATTGCTGTAAGAGAAATGCATATACAGCCACATTTGATATGTAAGAGATCATCTACATATATAACCTATTTACCATGTATTTCTGTAGGGAACAATTTGCATGTTGTTGACAAACTCGAATGTTGCCCACAGCTGGGTGTCACAGGGCGCAATTAATCAGTGTTTATTATCTTTAACCTTTACACATGTGTATCTGTCTGGGTTTTATTTCACCCCACTGTGTCCCTATTTCAGCGTGTTCTTGTTTTTAAATGTGAAGAGTCGTAACCTTTTTTTGTTGCACTGACTGTTGCTGTCACCTCTAGCCTACAGTCATTTGGTTTTTATGCCGTTGTGTTCTGAATTACAATGCTGCTCGGCAATAAACACTGTTTCCTCAATGTTGGTTCAATCTCATATTTGCATGTGTGTTGGTGAAGTCAGTGTGAGTGTGCAGCACTAATCCAGCTATTGGAGGTGAATGGGTGGATCAGGGCTTACAGCTGTGACTCCATAAGGTTTAAGACTGTGGTCATAAGGAGGGAGTTACATTTGTAGCTTTTAAGGCAACATAAGATTGAGGCTACAAATGACCTCAACTAAGTCAGTCCAATCATTGCAGGGAAAGTGATTAATGCACAATATTCTTTTACTCTGATGGAGCTGGAATTAGTGAAGTCAGTCTTGTGCAATAATATGATTTTTTTTAGGCTGCATGATTCCTGCTCTTAGAAATGTGTCGCAAGCTGCATCACAGCATCAGCCTGGTGTCTTTCTCCCTCTGCTGGTTGTTTGGTAAAATTACAAACGCAATAATAGTTGAAGAGCTTTTTATTAGGGCCCGAGCACCGAAGGTGCGAGGTCCCTATTGTAACTGTTCCGCTTTTTATTATTATTATTATTATTATTATTATTATTATTATTCTTTCGGCGAATGAATTGCTTTTTTGAAGCCTTTATCCTACTCGAAAACTCATGAAATTTGGCATGCTGATGGGGACTGGTGAAAAATTTTGTATTTTATAGGTGTCGTATATAGGTGTCAAAAAATGAGCTCGCTAGCGCCATGCCACCCCCGGAAAACCATTTGATGTACAGGTACGAAAATTTAGAGTCACATAGAACACTCCAGGACGAACAAAATATCCAGTGGGAGCCATACTCTAAACCCAACAGGAAGTCCGCCATTTTGGATTGAAAAGTCATTTTTGGCGATTTCATACCATTGGAATGTGATATACTCCTCCTACAGATTTCACCGGATTGACTTCAAAATTTGTAAATCCCACCTTCACAAGTTGGGGATGCTAAATTGCGAAGCTTTTAGATTTTACATTAACGGTGTGGAAGTTATAAGGCCACAAAGTTACATG
>OOFC01024361.1:0-13007 GCA_900323345.1 Pseudochromis fuscus | reverse complement strand
AGGTGCAGTAATAAATAGTGCTGTCAAACAATAAAAATTTGCACGAGTGTGGTTTGTCGCAAGCTGGGCGACGGGTTAGCTTAAGTGCTAGCAGAATCCCCGACTAACATATGCTTCCTGTTATTGTGGTATTTTAAACAGGAAGTGCTTCAGTGAAGACTACTTTGTGTCGGTCGACTGTCCGTCTTGGTTTTTGTGTACTCACATTTCCCATGGAGAGGACCAACGTGCTATTTAGCCTTCTTAAAAAAAACGTAAAAATCAAAAAGCCGTGCTGTTTTGCATCTTCCCTCTTTATTGGTTGGTCCTTCTGCCTGTCGCTGTCGTGCTTCCGCTTCTTCTTCCTGTCCCTTTCTGTCAATACCGTAAACAGTGGGAGCGATACTGCCCCCACCGCTTCCTGTGGGGAACTACAAGTACAGATGACTTTTTCCCGGCTGGTATTTGATTTTACCGATAACAAAAACAATAATACGATGCATCGATTCTTGAATTTCCGCGTTGATGAATTTTTATAATCGATTATGTCGAATAATCGTTGCAGCCCTAATCTAGATGAAGCTGCGCTAAAGTGAATGTCAACAAAACAGTCAGATAAGTCAGTCAGTCAAACTTTATTCATAGAAAACAAACCAACATTCTGACAACTCCGTTCACTCCACAACAAGCTAGTACATTCACAATACGGTACCGTACGTACCAGTAGCTCTTACCAGTATTTGTGTCGCCTTCGTTGAAAAAATGGCAAGGTACAACAGGTAGTGCAACTTTTTATCACATAGTTAGTGCATCACAAACGTGGAGGGAACCTTTCCCTGATTCAGTAAACACGTAAAAGAAACTGATACCGCTATGGTAAATCAAACGTTAGTGCAATCACAGTATACACCCCCTGACTACGGCAGCCATAATTAACCAATATTGATCCATATATAAGGTGCATCGGATTATAAGGTGCACTGTTGGTTTTTGAGAAAATTAAAGGCTTTTAGGTGGAGCTTATAGTGCGGGAAATACGGTATATGTTTTTCCCACAAGCAAACATGATGATACTAATATGACATCACTCACTGGTTTGTGGATTTGCATTTTGAAACCAACAGTTTGGCGTTTGAACATTGACATGCCAACATTTGCTACTTCACACTAAACTCAGTAAAATGGTAAAATGAGAGGTGCTGAGAGAGGTGAGGTCTCCATCATTTTGTAGATATTTAGTCACAGACACAAGAAATGTAAAATTTTCATTATGATCCAGATGCTGTATGAAAAATTAAAAGACCACCAAAGTTATAAGAGTTTACCCTGGGGGGACATGAACATCTGTGCCGAATTATTCAGATTATTTTGCTGGAAACTACCAATGTCTGCACGAGGTTTCATGACAATCCATCCAAAGGTTACTGGGATCCTTCAGACTGGGACAAAGCAGAGACCAGCAGACCATGACTTCCCCCTATGTGACAGATACACATTGCAGAGTGATGAACTGAAATGTTACTCTAATGTAAATTGGTGCCTTTAAATGAAAAGTGGCAGGAGTGCTGCTGAACCCCACGACAGTGTTGAATGACTTGAATCAATATTTAATTCCAAATTAACAGCAGTTTGTTCTTGGGCAGGTATTGATCCCATAGACCCCAGGAAGAAATATTGCACACAAATCACTAAAAATTATTTTGCCATTTCTACTCTGCTGACCCACCGGGGCGGCGTGGATAACAGGGCCGTGTTCAACAGTGTGGTGACTTTCTGTTTTTACGCTGAGATTGGATTTATATAGATCCAGAACAACAGCGTTTGACCCTGAGGGAAGAAAAGCAGAGAAAATGTTACCATTCACCACCAACAGTGAAGTGATGAACTGTCACTGAGATCAGAAAACAATTGATCCCATAATGAGGTGTTTCCCCTGCAGGAGGTACAGTGGGATTAATAATTCATATTCATTAAAGTCCTGTAGACGTATGAAACTGTAAAATATTCACTAATCAGCGTTTAATAACGATATGAAGTGAAGAGCCTCTGCAGACTTAAAGTAAGGGCGGATGATGACTTCGTCTCGCTGGTCATCAGTCTTATTGACTTTAATGTCAGTCTCACATAACGACACTTCTTTGTCATTAGGGTTAATCTAACAGAAAATTGCAGAATCTCCTAATACCTGAAAGTCACACAGATGATGGAAGCTTTCCTTTGTGAATGTCAGAGTAATGAGTGGAAAATCCATGCTTGTGGTCAGGGTTACCAACTGTGAGAGGCCATAAATCATGGCTCTCACACAGTATTGTAATTTAACACATGCACTCCTGCACTCGGCCCGGCACACTGTTAGTGACTCACCACAACCACTTCTTACTGTAACTCCCAGGAACGGTGACCACCTGGGATTAACTGTCAGCCTGACATCAAGATCAACTCTAACTGGGTATTTCTTAGGAGCACATGTTCAAACTGGAAAGGAAGAGAAGAGGACAGCTGAACCAACGCCCGGTGAACTAACCACCCATCCAGCTTCTCTAATGTGTCATGGTCACTGTTGTTTAGTTCTTTAGCAATGGAGCAATAACACAACGAACATCAGTGTGATATAAATCTGCTTGATAAAAGCAATTTATACCTGTGGTCTTCAAACTACACACGTATCATCCCTGTGTGTTCATATATTAACATGTTGATACAAAATAATTATCTTGTGCTCTCAAGATCCATATTTTGTGACTCATGATAATTATTTATCTTGTGCATATTGTAACAATGTGTTAATATGTGCACATACAGGCATGACATGTCTGCAGTTTGTAGACCACAGGTGTTAGTATAACTGAGTTAATTATCTAAAAAAACAACCTCCATATGATTGAGCTTCAATATGAGAAAAAACAAATGTAATGTTCAAAGTAGTGTTTTTGCTATACATTGCTGACATTATTTAGAAACTGAACATTTTGACCAGTGATGTGATTTAAAATGATTAAAAAAGACTAGAAAATCTCCACCAAAGTATAATCCAGCTGCACTGATGCGACAGACTGAACACTGTTGCCCTCTGGTGGTGAAATAGCAACACTGTCTTGTTAAAATATGATCACAGACAGTTTGTTTTTTGTTGTTGTTTTGTTTAGATAGGATCCCATCCTCTCATGAAATGTCACAAATTGTTCGTCTAATGTATCTCCATATCTCATTGGTATTAATTAATAAAAGTACAGATTTACTTTGGCTGTAACCACTAGCGTAACATCATGGGTATAGGCCCCGGTGCAAATATTTTTTTTGTGCCCCCACCCCCACCTGAACATGCAGGCAGGCAGGCACGCACACACACACACAGGGACACACGGACACACAGACGCACAGCCACTCAAGAGAGGCTAGGCTAACGCTAAACATGATGCTACATTTTTCGCGTCAATGTTCATCCACCTGCTATTTTTTTCTGGCTGAAATGAGAAACAATTAACCTCACACCATCACGACTCATCATGACTGGCAGGGATCAACGTGATTGGAGAAAAAAATCTTTTCCTCCTCCCATACTAGCCACTCAGCATCACCTTAACGACCCAACGACCCGCCCCAAGCTAATTCTGTTCACAATAATGGAGCATGTGGCTATTCCGTACAGTTGCGTGTTTTTTCTTCCTTTATGGGCCCCTGACGGTGTCTGGGCCCCGGTACGCCACTGGCTGTAACCTTTATTAAACATTTCAAATTGAACAACTCCTTCACTGACTGGGATGCTGCTGTCTCAACTCTGAAAATCAGGATATAATCTATACATAAATCCTGCTGAACATCCAGAACCCTCCTCTTGTATTGAAGAAGATTCCCCTCATTGTGCAACAGGTTTGTTTTTGGAAATCAAATTGCATTGTAGGATGTGAAACAACAGATGAAAGCTGCACTTTATCTCTCAAATGCTTTTATTAGTTTTGTCAAAATCCCACCATGACAACAAATCCTGAAGTTAAATAATGTCACTGTTGAGTGGTGATGGTGGGAATGTGCAGCTCTGCTGAGTTAAACACATTTCAAACCTCTGCAGTGCTCTGTCACTGTGGCCCCACAAGTTTAGAGCATTTAATAAAAACAGCTTTATTTACAGCTTTGTTTTGTTAGTGTTTTATTCCCATTGTCGGTTTGTGTTGAGGAAATGAAAGCTGCACTGCAGGAGGATTTTTTATTGTTATTGATGATTTCAGGGAGCTGCAGCTCTGTAGTGTAGTGTGTGTAAAGATTGTTCCTTCAGATCTGATGCAAACTTTAGCTGCACCAGCGAGTTACTCTCCATCGTGTTATCTTGGGATAGAGGTTAAAGGCTAACTGTACACTGCTAACCCTAAAACAACAAATCTGTTAGGTATTAGTCCACTTGAAATGGAAAATACTTTTTAATCCTTTTAGATCAAATTGCTGGATGTATACCTCACTCTGTTGGCCAAATAAACTTAGAAAAAATGTGTTTTTATATCAAAGTTAAGTTTAATTTACTTCCTGCTACATATATATAACAGGAAGTAACGTTGATCTCACGTGGGCCCTACCAGTAAAATAACATGGTGAGCTGTAAATAACCACAACTCCAAATGTTCCACGTTGTTTTAGTGCAAAGAAGAACAAGTACATTATGAAAATGTTTGCATTTAATGTACGATCCTTTCACATTTTATGAACCTGAATTTTTTAAGAACACAGTGGATCTACAAAGACACAAAAGATTTATACTGGAACTGGGAAATAAAACATTTCACTTCATGATTAAAGCAAGATCTATAATTTACACACATTTCTACATGTGTGTAGTAATCCTGACCACACCACACAAAGTGAAGTGGGAACTATTGAGGGTTAAGTTTTCCCCCTGCTTCGTAAATCTATAATATTTAAACATAAAAATACATAAAGGTTGTGACAGTTAACGTCTTCTATGTAATTTTGGACCCTCTGATGGGTCGGTTTTGGCCCACAGGCCGTATGTTTGACAACCACAGTGTACAGGAACATCTGTACTGAGTCTGGACTGAAGGTCTCAGGGTCGAGATGGGAGACGTGCATGATCCTCCTGTCATGATCAGTTTCTGTGGTGTAGTGGTTATCACGTTTGCCTAACACGCAAAAGGTCCCTGGTTCGAAACCGGGCAGAAACATCAAGCAAGCTCTAAATAACATTTATTTAATGCTCAGTTCTTTGGAGTGTGAAGCCCTACTGGGCACTATACATTTTTATTTTCTCTGTTCTCTGTGATTTCCTCATTATCTCGAGAAAACAAAGTTTGTTTTCTTAAACAACAGATTATAGGATAATTTATATAAATTTGTTATCTACAGAAAACGAGATAAATTATCCTTTGTTTTCTATTTTGATATTGTTTTTTTCACGATAACAAAATAGATTATCCTACAAAATTAGTTTTCTTGAGATAACGAGAAAAATAACTCAAGAGCTTGAGAAAACCCATTGAAATTAACTTATGGCAAACAGAGAAAAAAACATTTATAAAATCATGTCCTTTTCAGGCTTCCATAGTTTCCACACTGAACAGAGCATTTAGTTCACTGAATATTTGACAATCTCTGTCCGGTCTCAAACCAGTGACCTTTCACGTGTTATGTGAATGTAATGACCACTACACTACAGAAACTGATGTATACATGCACAAACTATTACAAAGTATTATTAAGCATTTCGAACAAATACAGGTCTTTGCTAAATAACAGTGGACAGTACTGCCCCTCTCAGCTAAGATACAGAGTGGAGGGAAACATTTGGCTTCACTACTTTGTAATACTTATATACTAATATATGCAAATATTTATTATCTAATTTAATTAAGTATTGATCAGTATTTCAGTAATTTTGCTGGTGTCCCACTTGCCAGTTTCTGGTTACCACGTTCGACCTACAAGGTTTGAGACTGGGTGGAAAGACTTGTTATTATAATCCCACTTTAATGACCAGTTATCATTTTCTACAAATACATGACAATACAGCTATTATATGTTATCTTGTAATGTTAGCTAGCTAGCTAGTGGTGTTTTGTCACGTTTCAGTGGTCCAATCAAATTGCTCTAAATGTCTTGTCCCGCCTACACATCCTGTTTAATATAAACTTGTTTCTTCAGGTGCTCTTTGTTCATTACATTTAGAAATAGTGTTGTGCTAAAGTTTAATAGGCTAAACTTTAGCATTTGAAGCTGTAGGCTAAATCACTACCATCATCACTATCTCCAAAGCTAGCCCCTGTGTAAACACAGTACTGCACTGTTGTACTACAGTACTGTAAAAAGTTGTCATTGAGAGTATCTCTGTCTGATATTCCTCACCTGTAAGTACCACCGTCCAGGGACAGTCTGTGACTCGTAATCAGTGGAAGTACATAACACTGTGCACTGAAGCCTGCATAATGCCCTAAAATCCTAATAAAACTTATTTTACAGAACATTTATTGGCATGAAATCATTAATTAATGTCTCATTTATGAGCCAAAGGGTATTAGCTTCATTAATATCCCTCCACACCCCCTCCTGTGCCCTCGTCTCCTCTATTCCTCATCTCACTTCTCTCCACATAATTCCCATTAGGTGAGGTGAGGGAGTAAAGTCACAGACAGTATATAATTTTTTGACACACTTTGCAGAAAAATGAACTCGGGGTTTCTTAATGAAGTACAAACTCTGTGCCGTGTTGTGTCCATGTAAGGTGGAGATCCGGCTCTTTGCCCTTCAAGTTAGAAGTCACAGAGGAATTGCTGTAATTTAGAGAAAAGGCAGGAAAACAGGCAGCATGAGTATCAGTATTCCCCCACAGGTAAGCTGTGTGAGAGCTCACTCACACCTCTCTCCAACTTTGCTGCCCTGCCGTTCGTGCTGCGTCGGAGGGAGCTCTGTGCTACTGAAGCAGTAACCTCTGTAACAGGTCGGCTTTGACTTGGGCACATCTCAGAGGAGCAGGCTGGAGAAAGGATGCTCTGCTGGTTGCAGACCTCTTGGCTTTACAGTAAGTACGCACAGCCAGCTGTAATTTTATTAAACAGTTTTTGGAGTTCAGTCAGGTCTGTGGCGTTCAGGGCCTGACAAACTGCAGAGGACCTCCTGATCTGGGGTCACTTTACAGAGTAGTGTAGTGTAGTGGCAGGAAGCTGCATTTAAGTAAAACCATAACACTGACTAAGCACCGCTGCTGCTTTTTGCAAAATGCATTCTGGGAATCTTTGCTGTCCCATGTCCTCACAAACCACCTCATAACATGTCCTTGATAAGATCTGGGGATTTGATCAGATGCATACTTTTTAAATGGAACTGTACTTAGGCTTCAAGTGATGGCTACAATGGCAAATGTTCACCTGCTAGCTGCTAACTTACAAAGAGGTGTTTCTTTTATATTATTTCAGGTAAAGCCAGCTGCATTTGTGCTAATTAAAGCAGTGAGAGTGAACCAAAACAGTAGCTCTTATTTGGTCTCTATCGTACATCAGGTGTAGACAATGCTGAAGTGCAAACAAGTACAATATGTCTGATGGCCACTGGATGCTGTTTCCAAAAAACTCCCAAAAATCCATCATCCATACCTGTATGGGTCTGGAGTCTGTTCCAGCTGGCAATGGGTAAGAGTAATCAGTCCACCTAACAAGCATGTCATTGAACTGTGGGATAAAACTGGAATACCTGGAGAAATCCCACCATGCACATGATTCAAACCAGAGACCTTCTTGCTCCGAGGTGACAGTGTGAACCACTGCACTGCCCACTCTGGCGTCAACTGATTTCAATTCAATATCATTTTGAATCCTGAAATACTCAGTTAATAATTTTTCCTTGCAAGTTATTCTGATGTCATTAGCTCTAGTCAGCTCTTCTTCTCAGTGATGCGGTCCATCTGAAAATCATTTCATCATTAAGTAGATATTAGACTGAGAGTAGAAGATGTAGAGGTGTGGTTAGTTTGATTGACAGATCTGAGCTCCAATGACATCAGACCTGAACTGGAGTCTCAGACTGTAGGATATTGGTGGGACAAAATATTTGGACCATTGAAACAACAAAACACCATAGCTAGCTAGATAACATTACTCCATCACCTCCGTACTATGTTACTAGATAATATTAGAACTACACACTATCTATTTTTGTTTTCGTATATATAATTTCCTTTTGCTAATTCATTTATGTATGTGTGATTTAACATCTGTATTAATGTATTTGCTGCCGGACATTTGAATTTCTCCTAATGGGGACTAATAAAGTTTTATCTATCTATCTATCTATCTATCTATCTATCTATCTATCTATCTATCTATCTAATAATACTGTACAACAAACTAGTGATTACTACAACAGCTGCTACTCTCTGTCAGTGTTTTTCTGGTGGAATAATGCTATTGGTTGAATTTTTTTTACAAGGAAGTAAATGTGATTTAACTTTGATATGAAAATAAAGCAAACACAATTTTTTTGGTTGACTTCAAGTGAACAATACGACCAGTGATATGATCTGCAAAGATTAAAAAGATATATTTTTTATTTGAGGTGGACTTTAAACTACAAGTCTCCTGATTACTGATGTGTGAATCTTACTTGAAACCTGAGGCCGAGGGTTCGACAGTAGGAGTGTATGCTTGCAGTATCTGTGCTGTACATTCGGGTAAATCAGGTGAACACAGCATATGTACACTTACCTCATTAATTTAAAGGGTTTCTGGGCCTCCTGCCAACACCGACAGGGTATGCCAAGGTAGTAGAGCATCACGGAGCTAATATTATTTGGAGATATTACAATGATCTACAGTATGCTTCATTACATGCAGGGCTGAGGGTGAGTGTTGTACGGGGACGACTTTGCTTAGTTGGCTGACTTTTGCAGTGCTGATAATTACAGGGGTTTAAAACCATCCTGTTATCTACCTCACACACTTGAACTCTGCCAGGCCTTGTTTATTACAGTGTTATTTATTCATATTTTTAATACATTGTTTCAAGCTTAAAGGGAATCTGTTCACAACACACTCGGTTCACACACAGACTGTATGGACGAAGCTAATGTGATGTCACCCGTTAAGCTGTGCACATGCATTTTGAACCCGACCTATGACACCTGAGTTCACCGGTGAATGAGCCTGCTACCACCTGTAAATCACTGGAGACCAGACCTGTCAATCAAACTAACCACACCTCTACATCTTCTACTCTCAGTCTAATATCTACTTAATGATGAAATGATTTTCAGAGGAGCCACCAGATCACTGAAGAGTTGACTTTAATCATGTCAGAATGACTTGTGGAAAAAATGCATTTATTGAGTTGGTTTACATCTACTGTACAGAAGTGGACGAAGCAACCAGGTCTCAAAAGTGAAGCCAATGTGTCAGTGCAATACCACTAATGGCCACTAGATGCTGCCTCCAAAACACTGAGGCTCTGATTGATGTTAATGAAGGGGACATATTATGTAAAATCCACTTTTTAAAGCCTTTCATATGAAATGTTTGGTGTGTGGCTGCCTCCAAGTCCACTTTAGAGATTTTAAAACCATCTCATTGTTGCTGAGCTGTTGAAGAGAAATACGTGGTGTAAAACAAGTCGTTCTGGATTCTGATATATTGTGACGTAGACAGAGTAGCCGGCGTCTGACAGGGTCTGAGTGCAACCAAGAAACTTCACAGACATGTTCTAGGGGCGTATAAGACTTTATCTCAAAAAGTTTGTCTTGTCTTTGTGTTAGCCCTGCGATAGGCTGGCAACCTGTCCAGGGTGTACTCAGCTGCCCAATGACAGCTGGGATAGGCTCCAGCAGACCCCTGCGACCCAAGTGTGGAGAAGCAGGTATAGAAAATGGATGGATGTCTTCTTAGTTAGAGTTCTTAACTTCTTTGTTCAGACATAGATTAGGTTTGTTGGAAGAGGGACACATCTAAAACATGCAGGATTGCAGCTCTCTAGGACCAGGGTTGCAGAGCCCTGGGTTAGAATATGGTCACATCAAAAAACCTCCAAAATTAATTCAAAATCCACAAACCAGTGGATGACATCACCTTAGCCTCATCAATTGTACATGCACTGTATGTTTTTTTGAGCCAGCATCTAGTGGCCATCGATGGTATTGCACGTTGTTGCTCTTGTACATCGGCTTCACTTTTAACATGGAGTGGCTACGTCCATTGCTGTATAAATCCAGTTAGCAATCTCCACCAAGGAGGTCATGACATTTGGATTAGCCAAACCTTTGATGAGAGAGAACAACACAACATTACAAGAGTTACACAAGCGGCTCATTTCGATCACCGGTGAATCAGTTTGGTGAGCTGCAAAGTAACTGCGCATAACATTATGTTTTTTAAATGGTTAGACGTTGCACTGAAGCTGTATTTGTACCTTGGATCTTGTTAGGATTAGATTCTGTTTAGTCGATGGAGTGCACATTTAAAGCTCTGTAATACCAAATAAATGTGTAGAAAGTGTGTCTGTGTATCTATAGGCCTGCAGGCTGGACATCTATAAGATCAGACATGTTACTTTTCATCACAGTGAGGTGAAGCATCTCGTCCTGTACACACAGGATATAATGAATAACCGAGCTCACTGTGTTGTTTGAAACATATGAAACACATCACCAGTGGCATTTATTTTACTTCCAGGTAACATTAGGTCTCACACACACACACACACACACACACAGAGCAGACCCGGTCAGTAGCACTGACTGTAATAATGACTGTATCAATAACAGTGGGAGAGACTTGCCAAACACTGCTGACGGTGCAGCCAGATTTTAATCAGGAAAAGAGAAGTGACCATATCACCCTGATTGTCGCTGCACTTCCCTGGTTAACTGCACATGTTAGGACGGATTTTAAGATTCATTTACTTTTGTTTGTGAAGCACTGATGGTCTGACTGCAGCCCACAGAGTTACTGAGGCTTTTGTGGTCGAACTCCCTGATCTCAGACGTGTAAACTCACTGTCATCTTTTAAGCCACGCCTCTTTTGCTTTTAGCTGATTTGTTTTCACCCATTAGCCTCCCTCCCCCCCACACCCACCCCCATGTTTTTTATTGTCTGCTTATTTCATTATTTGCTTTAATTATGGCATTTATTTTATGCCATAACATCACTATTTTTATTGTTTTACTGCATGTCCCTTGCTGTGTTATGCACTGTGTAACTCACTTTTAAAAAGTGTTTTATAACGTTATTGTTATTATTAAATCCAGAAGGTTCTACTCAGATCTCTAATCAAACATACAGGAGAGGAGGTGTTGGATTTTCTGTAAACGTTGTCTCCACATGAAACTGAGTGATGGCGTCATTTTGCAAGAACAATGTGAAAATTCCTTCCTCTGCTCTCATTTGAATTCCACAATAAATGAGAATACTTCATGTTTCCTCATCACTGAGCTGTGTGTGAAAATCATTAAAAAACGTCCACGTCCCGAGTTGGTTACTGACCTTGAACTAATAATTGTGAGTTTTCTGGAGCGGACTGAGCTGCTTACCAAGCCTTTTTTTCAACCACGAGCTTGTAATTGATGGGAACTAGAAAACCACTGATATTTTGTTTTCTCACTACTCGCAAACACTAAGCCTGCAAAAAAACAGCAGCATTGCTCGCTTGCTTTGTATTTCCACACCATTGCACTTGAATTTTTCAGCTGATATCAGGACAAAAAACAAATGCAGTGAGTTAACCTTTGCTACAGAGTGTGACGGTTTGAATGTTAAACCAGTGAAACACACAGTAATGCAGGAATGAACTGTAATGCTGTTGTTATACAGACCACAACTTCAAGATGATGCTTGATTTAAATTGTAAAGTCTCTCAGCAGTAAGGTTCTGCTGCAGATGATGGATGACGGAGGAGCTGTTCAACCTTTGATTAACTGCTTGTGTCCTAATCCCACAGTTTGTGTGGATGCACTGGTTTACATGCATTAGCTTCATGACCCCTGCCTGGTGTCATCTTGGTCACGGCTGCAACCATGTCAGAGGACACAGGAGAGACAAGGAGACATCCAACCATCTTTACAGCAGAATAGTGCACATCACCCTCAACACCAGGAATCATGTGTTCACTGTGTGTGTGTGTGTGTGTGTGTGTGTGTGTATGTGTGTGTGTGTGTGTGTGTGTGTGTGTGTTCCCATTCCCTCTTCATCTGAGGACAGCATCATGGAGTAGGAACCTGGTAGGAAAACACACTCCACTGCTCCAGTGTCTGAGCTGTGGAGGTCTTTCTGATTGTTCTCATTCATGCCAGTCAGCAGAAGAAGAAGAAGAAGAAGAAGAAGAAGAAGAAGAAGAAGAAGAAGAAGAGTCAGAAGAAGAAGAGTCAGAAGAAGAGTCAGAAGAAGAAGAGCAGAAGAAGAGTCAGAGGAAGAAGCAGAAGAAGAAGAAGAAGAAGAGTCAGAAGAAGAAGAAGAAGAGTCAGAAGAAGAGTCAGAAGAAGAAGAAGAAGAGTCAGAAGAAGAAGAGTCAGAAGAAGAGTCAGAAGAAGAAGAGTCAGAAGAAGAGTCAGAGGAAGAAGCAGAAGAAGAAGAAGAAGAAGAGTCAGAAGAAGAAGAAGACGAAGAGTCAGAAGAAGAAGCAGAAGAAGAAGAAGAGTCAGAAGAAGAAGAGTCAGAAGAAGAGTCAGAAGAAGAGTCAGAGGAAGAAGCAGAGTCAGAAGAAGAGTCAGAAGAAGAGTCAGAAGAAGAAGAAGAAGAGTCAGAAGAAGAGGAAGAAGAAGAGGCAGAAGAAGAAGAAGAGTCAGAAGAAGAAGAAGAAGAGTCAGAAGAAGAGTCAGAGGAAGAAGAAGAAGAAGAGTCGGAAGAAGAAGAAGAGCCAGAAGAAGAAGAAGAAGAGTCAGAAGAAGAGTCAGAAGAAGAGTCAGAAGAAGAAGAAGAAGAAGAAGAAGAAGAAGAAGAAGAAGAAGAAGAAGAAGAAGAAGAGGAAGAAGAAGAAGAAGAAGAAGAAGAAGAAGTAGTAGTAGTAGTAGTAGTAGTAGTAGTAGTAATAATAGTAGTAGTAGTAGTAG
>OOFC01024358.1:0-11060 GCA_900323345.1 Pseudochromis fuscus | reverse complement strand
TGGACACTAGAGGGTGCTCACGGCTCTCCCTACATCATTTCTTTTACTGCAAGTGGTTGCAGAAAACAAACACATCTCACACTTTTGTGTTTACTCAGATACTTTTACCCATTCCTCAAGAGCATATGTGTGTGTGTGTGTGTGTGTGTGTGCGCAGGTTTTACTAATGCTGTGGGGACTTAAATCCGTATGTACATTACAGGGACATGTCTTCCTTTTAAATTAAACTTAAGGTGAAGGCATGTTTTAAAGTCAGGGTGAGGTTAGGATTTAGACAAGTAGTAGAGTAGAATAGAATAGAATAGAATAGAATAGAATAGAACAGGTCTTCACTGTGACTGTTACAAAACAACAATGAAAATCAGTTTGGTACTCTCTGAATAGCAGTATTTAAAAATAAAAAATAAACTATCTAAGGCAATAATACACAGACTACAAATAAAATATAGTAGTTAACATTAGAGGAGTATGTTTCCAGGAAATGTCAATATAATGTCTTCTGAAGTCATGGAAACCCAAATGTGTTCGTGTGTGCGTGTGTGTGTGTGTGCGTGTGTGCGTGTGTGTGTGTGTGTGTGTGTGTGTGGGTGGGTGTGTAAAAGATGGGCAGTCATGCTAGGGAGTGTTTAATTAAGAAAAAGGAGGGGAGGTCAAAGAAGAAAAACAGTAGAAGACAGGAGCACAAAGCTGCATTCTTGGCCACTGTTTGCACTCAGGATGCGGGCTTTAATTATGTTTGATGTGCCTTTTTCTCATTACCTTGTTTGCTCAAGCGTTGTGCGAACCAAAGGCTCAGCGAAAGATCAACACGGTAAAACCTTGAAATGCGGCCGCCAGCACAATTCACCAGCGAGCATTAGATGAGCTGATAGCGCATCCTGTTTACAGCGCTCTGAATGCAGTCTAATCTTTGAGCAAGCTCTTGTTACAGTATTGTATGACAGCATAGTGATAACAAAAAGAGCCTCCTTCTTATTATCTCCATTCACTGTGAAACTCCACATGATGGTTCTCAATAATGGGCAGATTTTGCATTCTTTGAAACTTCTTTCGAACTTTAACAGGACTACAATATCTCCCCTATTCCCAAGCTTGACAACAGCACCTGAACTGCCACATTGTCAAAGTATTTGTTACTGTATCAATTGCTGTGACACGGTCCTAATCCCTGATATACTCTACCTCAGTCACAATGGGTCCATTGAGGCCAAAGCGGTCTGCAATCATCATGTGGATCTGCCTCTGGCGGTCCTTCTTTCGGACGCTTTCATAGGAGGGGAGTCTCGGCATGGGGGCCTCCAGAGTGGGCAGGCTGTAGCTCGAGGGCAGGCCGACGTAGAACAGCTGACCCGCCGGCTGAGACGCACACAGGGAACAAAACAGGAAAAAGCAGCCTTTATGTGCTGAGCATTAAAGGTACACACTTTAAACAGAAAACAAATGAGGTGCAGATGAGGTGAGGACCGTCCTGTCTAGACAGTGATATGTATATTGTACAGTATGTACAAGCAGGCGCCGTCTTTATCCTCC
Source organism: Pseudochromis fuscus (assembly GCA_900323345.1). NCBI lineage: Eukaryota > Metazoa > Chordata > Actinopteri > Pseudochromidae > Pseudochromis > Pseudochromis fuscus. The sequence continues at coordinate 9,530 of OOFC01024358.1, read as the reverse complement.
GCATCAGCGTACATAGAAGAGAAAACGGATGCATTGTCTTGCTCAATAGCAGATGATGCTGTTCCACTGATGGGCTCGCTCACCTCAGTGTTACTGTCATCAGTGATCTGAGTCTGCTCTACACAAGGAGATCCCACCAGTGACTGCCTGCTGCTGTAGTACTGAGGAGGAGCATCCTGTAAAACAAATAGTAATGGCTGTAAAAAGTGAGAAGAACCTTAATGAAACTGTTTCCACTGTACAAGGATTTATCAGTTTGTATTTTAATTAGGTGCTACACACTATGAATCATTGTTCCTCTGTTTGTAATTAGTCAGAGATTCACTAATTTCAGCCCAATTGATCAATTTTCATGCCTTGTTTAATCACCGTAGGGACTAGCTGGTTTAGCAGTACCATAAATTATCTAATCAATAAGGCGACCACCCTCTGATGTCCGTGCCTCCTCCCACTACCACCCCCTTCAAAACAAGACTTGTCAGTGTCCCACTGTATGAGGTGCAGGAATCTTCAAAAAAGGGGCTACCAGGAAAACTAGGTAATTGCCTTGGGTCTAAATGAGTCTCCTTTGTGTGGAGAACAATGTGATGTCCTACTGTGTCATCAGGGTCCCTAGGCAACAAACCACACCGTGTGGCCTTTTCAGCGTCTCTCTATCCCCCTTGTAACTGCAGCAGGTCCCTCTTAACGAGCACACTCCAATACACATTATAGCCTTGTGTGTTATTTGGGCCAGCGTTACAAAAAAGTCAATTTGTTGCCTGACTGAGATTTAAACCCAGCACGAGGACAAGAGATTTTAGGAGCAGCTAATTCTGTGGAGACTTTTGTAAAGGCAACGAAATTGGGAGTACAGTGTTCGTTGGCACCGGGTTGCACAAAAATATTAGATTCATCATTTTCCCAGGCCAGTTTTTAGTTTTTTAAAAATGACATCACTCCCACTTAGGATGACACACTCTGACGACCTTTGCCATCGCCCTTCACCACCTCTCACAGAGAGAGTGAGAGACAACGGCAAAAAGGTGATGTCAAGGGTCACTTTCCCCTCGCTGGTTTGTACTTTTAAGTAGCCAAAGAACGTCCTCAGGAAGGAGAAAAAGAAAAGAAGAGTTGTGCTTTTGTCGCCCGCCATTGATTCAGCCAGTGTGAAAAAGCACAACCGTGTAAAATCAGTGTTGAAGTCGGGGGAGGACCCCAGCGGCAGTGTGCTTTTTTTCACCACTGCAACCTAAAGGAGACCCATTGTCCCTCTTGTGTCCCCAACACCCACAGTGGGGTCTGTCCACTATTCATGGAGCAAACTGAAGCGAGGGAAAGGTATGTGACTATGAAGTTGAAGACATGAAGTGTCCCACAGAAACACAATACATGAGCGTTTGTGTGTGTTTTCTTCTCAGGATGAACAATCTTCATTTTATCTCATTTATATTTTATAACAATTAAGTTTTTTTTCAAAACTTACATCAACTATCTCAATAAAACGTAGAAATCGTTTTCCGGAAAATTACCGCACAGCCCATAAAACAATTTCTCTTTATTGTGCTTATCAGTTTACTGTCCTGACCTGACAGGAAGTAAAGTCAGCCAGTGTTGTCTTATCAGCCACACTGTGCATGGAAACAGCTGTAACTAGAGATCAGCATGGCCAGTTTGTACTGGTGACATGCTCTGTGAGTTCCTTAATCGGACACCAACCTCTCCATGAAACCACACAGCTGAACAGAACTCCCTGTCTGTTTAAGGGGGGAGGTATGAGTCAGGTCTCTGCAATCCAAAGATAACACTCACACCTCACCCCTGGGACTAATGGAGGTGAGAAACAAGCCAGGAAGAGGAAGCAGAGAGAATAGGCAACCAATGAAAAGTTACCTCTTTTGACTGTTTACATTTCCTCTTCACCTCATCCTGCACCACTGCCTACTGCTTTACAGATATTCAAACACAGTTACAGGTCTATATGTCTACCTCATGTAGCTGTGCTGGATTTGTTTACATCTCTTTGTGCAACTGTACTTGTACTGTTTACATTTTTGATTTTGCACTATTGCATTTTTAAGTTCTTAAATTTGCACCATTTACATATTTCAGGTTTTTTTGCACTGTTTACACTTTCAACTGGCATGTGTGTAATTTGCACACTACCTTGAACAACACATAGTTTATTCTGTAGCTCTGTTTGATAGATTGTATTTCGATTGCATAGTTTATATCTGCATTGTATATTTAATGCCCTGTCTTTTAAAATATAAGTTCTTTGAATCTTGAATCTTATGGTGGAGACATAATTTAATGTTAGAGGTATGTTAGTGTCACACACACTCCATAAAGACCTCACAAATTTAGGCTGTTTTGCTGCACATGCTCTGCCAAAGTTGGAGGAAAATTTAGATTTGCAATGATTTAATTAATAAGGCTACACTGGTGCTGAACTAGCATCAACATGCACTGTACGTGCTAATTCTGTCCAGATCTATTAGAGTTACTGTGGCACTCTGAGATATTTCTGGAGGGCAGCTAATTCAACTGAGGCAAATCCATTGCCTGACAATGATTATATCACGTTTATTCTTCTTTTTGTCACAACCATGCAAATTCAATCTGACACTTCTTAATGGTGCTGCACATGGTGTTGGCTGTGCTGCAAAACTGAACATACAGGTCATTTTAAAAATAAAAACTCAGCACAAAAGACACTTTCTCCCTCCTTTTCTTCCCCAAGGGCTTACCATATCTGCACGTGACCCCAGATAGGAACAGAATTTGCAATGTTGAGGATCCGTGCGGGAAATAATGAACGCCAGCGCCAAAATAACCACAAAGACCCCCAAAGAACACACTGTTTGAAAGCAGAGGAAAAGACAAAGTCACTTAAACACACTTAATGAGGCGGCTTTTCTGAAGTTGTTCACTTGTGTAGAACAACTTGTATCACCACATGTGAAGGAACAGGGTCAAACAGTTACTTTTAAGTCTTTTTAAGATTAAATATAAGCTGATTTACATTGACTCACAGGAAATCTCACCAATTTTAACACTTTTAAATGTGTAATTTCTCTCATGTGTTGTACCTGTCTGTCAACACCAATTACAGCTTAATAACACACATAACAGTCTAATTTTATCATCATCTGTATGGATTAGAGCAGTGTTCACACATTTTCTGATACACCAAACCCTCACATCTCCTATCACAGTGCTGCACTATGAGTAGATTAAATACAAACACTACCCTGCAAGCAGTGTCCAGATGTTTCTCCTCTCAGATTCATTAGATAATATGTTTCAATTCAAACATCCTAAAGAGTATGTGGCAGAATCTTGAGTCTTAAGTGGTGTTGACTTACAGATCGAAGCGATCAGTGGGACTAGATCCGATGTTAGATCTGAGGAGGGGATGGTCGGACTTGCAGTTGTGGACATTTCTTCTGTGTAAACTGTTAGTGTTCCCTTCAGAAATCCTCCTGAACTCATCAACGCAAAGGCTCTCATCTTACATGCATCAGAAACAGAAGCGACCAGCACTGTTGCTCTTCTTCATCCTCTGGTGACAGTCCACATGCGCTCTGCGAGTCAGATCCCAAACTCTGTGCACTCGGAAAACACGCCGCGGCGTATAAGAGCCGCCGTGGATGCGCACTCACGCCCTCTCCAAACCGCGTGACGTCTCTCCGGCTGAGCGCTGGACAGCAGCAAGGTTTTCTTTATGGACTGACACTGGCAGCTACACGAGCCAACGGGCTTATTACTTAGACTAATTGACATGGATTTTTTAAATTGGTTTTCTTAATGCGCAGAGGAGATCACCGACATGGAAAGGGTTCATAAAACAGCAATGTTGGACTTGATGCGCAACAGAAATGTGCAGAAATGATCGTAGATTGCTCGCTGCTTCCTCCGCTGTCTAATTAATGGCATCCAGACCAGGGGGTTAACACAGTGGATGCCTAAGCTGGAGTCACGTCACCCTGGAGACTGTGGGGGTCCCATCCTGAGAGCATTTCTATACAGACAAAGAGCCAAAAATGTAGCATTAGTATTCATGAATGGGAACTATGGATAACATGACTTTTTTCTACTTAACCTGCCAGACGACACCCAATAAACTATTGTAGCCTATTTTATATATTTTGGCTGTGAATCTTAAACAGGACCTATCGTAAATCTAGAAGAGATGTGCGACCCAGGATTTTGTTAAACTCATGTAGAGGCACTGACAGGGTCAAATAGATCTCTTGAGTATGCACTTCTCATATTTGGCTTTGACCTAAGCTTTCTGAATTTGATGGATGTAATCCTTGGACAGCAACAATTAATTTGTTCTGCTTGCTGTGTGTTACCTATCTTTTGTGAAGAAGGGAGTAACTTGGTCTGATAAGGAGTTAATTATGGGGCCTAAAGTATGCTGTTGAATCATGTAGCCTATTGCTCTCATATCTGTTTTTTTTTTTTTTTTAAAAGACTGTATAACTAAACACGTGTACTGGAAAAATCCAAAATGTCTAAATAAATTTGACATTGTAGGCAAAACAAATACATAAACTTGAACATTTACTTGATGTTGATCAGACTCTATCTCAAAAGCCACTGATTGGATAGTTTGTGTTTTGCACCATTTGTTAACATGACTGTTAATTGTAGAAGAATATTAGCTGAACTTTTAAAGATTAATGAAAGGTTTGCAGACAGAGATTTTATACCATATAATGACCCCTCATCACTTGTTAATGCTTTTGAGCTGATTCTTGGATTCTTTCATTTTAAGGATTGTTTGACATGGTGAAAGCACCAACATTTCACAACAAGGAAATTTATGGAACAAAAATAATTGATGGCTCCTAAACTTTTTTTTTCTTAAAACTGAGCCCTGTCCCCGGCTGTAAACCTTTGGATAACATGTTTAAACCCTACACCTGACTAAAAAGAAATATATAGCCTAAAATCTGCATATGTATGGATTAGCTATTTCTTTTTATTTAACAGTTACTTCCTGCATTTAAAAAAAAATACACAAACATTCAATAAGATTAAAAAAGTTTGTGAATTTACATGTTTAATAGGCTATAAATAGGACACGAGGACAATCTGCACCTGTTAAAAACCAGAACATCCCAAATTTAAATTTTACAAGTTTACAGTTTAAAATTACAGCTTTTTTTATGTATGTAATGCCAAAATATATTTTGAAATTCCTTATAATTACACCAATACATATTTTTAATAATAAATAAAATGTTACATTCAAGTTTCAGCTGTAAGCAAAAATATAACGCAAGATCTCAAAGCAATTGTATTATAACTGTGGGAAATTATATGAGTTGGTTATTTTCTGTTATTTCAAAGTATATCTGTTTGTTTGTTTATGCATTTTAGAAAATATCTAACTCTATCCTTGAGCTGATGAAGTGCAGACGCAGAGAGTGGATGATCTTTGGTGACAAACTTTTCTACAACCTGAGCGACACCGCGTGGACGCGCAGCTCAGAACGCGCCCTGCACGCGCTCCCCGTCGACTGGAGTCGGAAAAATGGTGGCCAGCGTCCGAGTGCAGAAGCTCCTCCGACGGTACAAACTAGCGATTGCCGCCGCATTAACTATCCTCCTGATCCAAGGGCTTGTAGTATGGAGTCTGAGAAGTCTGGAAGAAGGCGAGGCAGAGGTGAGACCCGGTCCCTCCGGTTATTTCTGACATGACAGCCGTTCGGCGGGGGGTTTAATTGTAGAGCTAGCCGTTAGCTTAGCTTAGCGGACTGTGTGTTATTATACAGTAACGCTAGCTGATGTTAGCTCTGAGCAGTTGGGGAAGAAACCGCTGCTCCGAAACATTTTGGGAGAACCGGACCAGCCCTGTCCCGTCTGTCACTGACCACAGTATACCTAACAACACTGGGCTACCTGTTCATAACTGTGGAGTTACTGGGAGAACTGGTACTTAAATGGCAGTGAAATTGTTTGAGAAGCAGCAGAGATCTTCGCATTTCTCATTTATTTCATCTGGACTGACCGGCTGTAAGAAAATGTGATGAAGCCAGGACAGAGGAAAGAGACTTCACCACATATCTAAGAGGAAAAGAATGTACATGAAGTAATACAACTTTGTGGGAGCTTATGAAAAGATCCATTGAGCTCACACAGCTCAACAGTATGAGTTGTCCCAGGATATTCAGCAACTGTTCTGCTTTATTTTTTGTTTACGTTGTTCTGTCTCTGTGACCTTCACTCAGCTTTGAATAATATGAAAACACTCAGGGGTGGAAAAAAAGGGCTAAACCTGAAACAGCCAGTTGCCCGCATTACATACCACGGAAACAGTTTAAGAGTTGCCAAGTCCTCTGTGGGAATTTTATCTTTGTGTCTCCCTTGCACACCTGGAGTAAACTACCTGAGGCACTGCCTGTTCCTATCCCTGCTCTAAGTAAGGTGAGGTGTGCTGTTAACAGATGTGACCTGTGGAGGACTGTGGAGGACTGTGCAGGAGTCATATTTTGAGGCAACACCAATGCTGATAGAGCCACAGGAATGCAACCTGAAACCTGAGGTGGGACCCTCTCTCTCTCAGTATCCCTCTCATCATATATAGATTGAAGATCTTTGCCAAACCCTCCAGGGGGCAGGTAGCAGATGTAATAGTGGCTTAAATGGAGGTGGGGGGGTTGACCTTTGCCTCAGAAAAGAAGGATTATAATTCTGTAGACAGCGGCTTTTCCGCCAAGGACTTGATTTGCCGTGACCACTTCTGCTAAAAAAGCTCCACTCACTTCTTGTAAGTGATGCCAGCATACATGTAGCAATTCATTTCCTTTTACACGTGGCATTGGGACACAGCAGGAAGTGCGACAGATGATTCATTGCATTGCAAAAGTGATTTTGAGAATGATTTTGACTCCTATCACCTGTCTGCATTGTCAGCCTCCAGGCTTTCTGCTGCCTCGTCAGGTGCATTCAGGCTGAAACATGCCTCAGCAAAGAAACAGAGAAATGTCTGTCGGACTTTGCGGTTAACTGTAGCTCATATAGACTGCAGGACTTTCTGTCCAGTAGCTCAGGCAGGGGATATTGATTTTAAACAGTATGATGTTAAAAAGAATCAAACTCAGAAAAAGCACAGATTGATTACTTTACTAATCATGAAATTTCCAGTGTAGTTTTTATTCATATTGGTTCCCTGTGAGTTAAGGCTTCAGGAATGTGACACTCCTGGTTGGTGTACATGTCAGCCTTATACGTAAATATGTTGGCAGACATTTAGGCAACTGCCAGCATGAGGTCTTCGGATGTTTACAGACTCGCAGATGCGGAATCAAATTTCCGACTGGATAACGAATATTAATCATCACTTCACCTCTGAACAGTTCCTCTAGGCTCAACAGTCCTCGTGTTATCTTGCATCTGCTTTAATCAGCGGCTTGCTGTGCATGTGTGAACACAGTCACATGTATTATATATAAGCCTGTGCGCAGACGAGCGAAAGGATTGCGAGGACAAGACGAAGACGACTCTTGTCATCCTCGTATCACCCTCTGCTTACCCGCGTTCTTCTGCAGAGCTGAGTGCTCGCTGCGGCTTCCCGCTTCAGCAGATGGTGACGCTGATATGGTTTCACTCGACTTTAATTGGAAAGTAAAGAGGCTGCCTGGCTTGCCTTTGAATCAATACATTTTTGACATGATGGTGTTAATTAAAAGCTGTGAAAACGAGTGATAAGGAAAATTGAAACATTAGCCCCTGCTGCATGCTTGGCACATTTCCTCTGGCAGCTCAAAACTTGAGGAGTTTTACTGTGAAAGTTTCGCTGCCATCAATTCTCAAAAATGTAAACTGTTAGAATCAGAATAGACATTGCATTGAATTCAAACAACCTCCATGATGCACAGACAGAATAATCAAAACAACACTGCTGCAAACTGATGTTATATGATTGACTTGTGCTTTACTGTTGTTTTTTCTGTTCTTACGGTAAAAGTAAAGCTGTGTCAGATAACCAGATGACTTTAGTATATAACGGATATGTAGGTATGCACTGATCGCTATGTTACTGTGCTTCACAATTCCTCTTACTGTAATGGGTTTGAGATCGTAGTTGGCAATCACTGGACAGACTGTGCTGTATTGGCTGGCAGCTAGTGTATTGGCAGCATATTATCTGGATTCTCATCCTACCACGCAAACCCTCCCAGTCCTTCTTCTGTTCCCGGCCGTCTCTGGGCTGTCTGCTCGCCAGCGGTGTGAGGCGAGCAAGCCCACATTCTGCTGTATCGTCTGACGGAGATGGACCGCTCTCAGCCCACTCACTGTTCCTCCTGCTCCTCTCCCAGCACTTTTTTTTTTTTTTTGAAGGGCCTTTTGTGGGATCCAGTAATCTAGTGTGCCAAAGCTGTGATGCTGTTTGGCTAGAAGATTTAAAAATAGCTATAAAAAATAGCTTTTTGGGTTTTGTTTGTTTTTAAGCCTGCCTTCCATTTTTCAACATGTAATTTGTGCCTCTGTGAGACTGATCCTCTCCACACTCCGGCTTTGAAACCAAATCTTATTCTTGACAGAGTGAAACCTGACTTTGGTGCAATGATGTGGCCTTACTCTAATTCATAGTGATAATACAGCCAATGATTCCAACAAGGGGATACATGCATGAATGACTTTATTTTAAGGGGACCATATTCTTGCCATTTTAGGTCTGAAAAACAGATTATTTTAAGATGCAGCTTTGCAGTGACTTTTCTGTGATGTTGAAGATAAATTATTTATATTAAGATGAAAGCCCATTTGAAGCAAAGAGTGCCGATATCCTACCTGTTCACACAGAATACGCACAAGGTTATTTTTCCACTACAGCGCAAACAAATCTGCCACACTGCATTCAGCCCTCTGAGGTAAATGCCTAAGTAGGTGTGCAATGAGGATTTTATTGTGTAACTTCCTAAATGTTTGATGTTCAAGCTTCACTCCTCTCCTGTCTTCGCTGTTTGTGACCCTACATGTACACGTGTATGCGTTTTCCAAAGCACGCAGGCTGAGGTTTGTCGAGGTCTGTGCGGTGAATCACTGGATTCCTTCTGTGTCTTTGAATATGTGTGACTATCCCCTTTTTTCTGGATTAGCTCCACAAAAAGGCAGAGGCTCAGCTAAAAATAACCCAGATGAGAGAAATGAAAAAAACAAAACCAAGTAAACACATCCTTCCCTCTGGGGTTTTTTCTGCTGTTGTCTTAGCGGAGCTCTTTGTTTACCTTATGTCATTCTTGGATTATGAATCAACGCCTGCTCTCAGTAGTGTTTGTCCAAGATGTTTTTGTGGAATGACTGGCTACAGATTTATAATGGATGTCTCTCTTCTTCTCTGCTCTCTCTCCTCAGAGAAAAACAAGACGTTCTAAGCTGCCCGACCACAACAGCCAGGACCCCAAGAAAGACAGCGCACTTTGGGAGAAGCAAAACACTTTGTCGGGGAAGAACAAGGGCAGATGGAGCACCAGGTTGGAGAGGACAGGGGGCACGGCGGCCAGCGCTCTGAGGAGAGTGAACAGCCGCCG
>OOFC01024357.1:0-15884 GCA_900323345.1 Pseudochromis fuscus | reverse complement strand
ATGTAATTATTAAAATAAATAGTGCATCAATTTCTGGAATTGCAACTGAGAAAAAAATAGTCGCCAGTTTCGTGCATTCTCAGTACAGTACACAAGTGTTGAAAATTTGTTGTACTATTTTTAGTTACTACTGGCAGCTCTTAAGTTAAATTGGATGATTCAGGTGAGGCTTATGTGAAGCTTTTTGAGCCTAGTCAACAGGTTTCATTCATGTCTTGCATAAAAAACATTAGGCTTACAGGCATTCCTTTTCCTATAAATATGTACAACCTTTTATGCACATCCTGTTTTTATACTCTAAGTGCAAGTCGCTGTTGAAACACGTAACCCCAGGACAAAGAGACCTTACATATTTTGCTCACGAACATTTACAAGCCACAAGGGTCACTGGGTTCTTTCTATACAACCTTCTGTAGAAGAATCTTCTCATTGCTACAGGTTTGCAGAGCAGGGACTAAAGGGGTATTTATAACTGTATTCTACAAAACAAACAAATATGGAAACATGCAAAATAATATCTTACAAAGGGTTTATTTAATGTTTATTCACTGTTACTTATGTAATATTTTCCAGTACTTGTGAGGGAGTATGAAGTTTGGAAAAACATTTGAGGAGCAAAGACGTAAAGACTCATCATGAAAGATCAGGGGACAGTAGAAATGACTGCTAAGAAGACAGTGAAGCTCTATTCCCTGATAACATGACACACTCTTCTCCCTCTTGCTGAGTATTGCTGCTGCTCTGTGTCAAGTGGTGAAACTGGCAAGTTCTTCACCACCCACTGAGTCAAGTGTGGCTCAGGTGGTTGTGTGTGTGTTTGTGTGTGTGTGTTTGTGTGTGTGTGTGTCCACCACATGTGCTTATCTGCATGCTGGTGTGTGGTCTAGTTCATATAAGTATAATCAGATGGTGTACTTGGTCTTGCGGGCGCCTGCGTGTGCACACAGAGAAAACAATAAAGGGTTTTTCATGACCGGTGTGAGAGAAAGACAAGGAACGATGAGAGAGATGACAGATGCACTTGTATTTGCTGTATTTACTGACATGGCACCTGCCATTTGATCAAAAATGACTGTACACATAATGGAAGCAAGAAGATGTTCACCACTGTGAATGTGAAATGATAAAGTTGAAGCAGCCAAGTCGAGGTTGGAGAGTGAGGGGAGTCCAACGCCATCAAGCTGAGCAGGAGTTGAACCTCACGTCATACATAATAAAAGTGGGTGTAAACTTGAATTGTCTGTTTCATAAAGTTACATAATTTCAGTGACACAATTTCAACTTGTCCTGCATGAAATTATTTTTAACCTTTCACCCCATAGGTCACCCAAGCTCTGTCAGGTGCCTTTAAACAAATCCAAATCCTCCACTCCCACATTGTGGTTAACAGGGGGGCAGCCCTTTAGATTGGAGAGACTTACTGACCATTGAGCAGCAGTTAGTTTAAGCCTGGTCACTGCACACAACTCCCCTGAAGTCATGACCTTAGCCGCATGTTAACACAACCTTCAGCTCTAAATAACATTATATTACTTCTGAATGTGTGTGTACCTTCTGCTAACAAACATTAACATGCCAGCATTCATTAGTCAGGAGACAGAAATAGCTTAAATGTGTTGGGAGTAAAAGAGTATAAGCCAGTTTCAATTACAGATACGTTATAAGTTAAATTGATGTTTGCCAGTGGCTAAATCTTCTAAATACTATAGCATTGGGATTATCTTTACATCTGATAGACAAGTGATTGCTGAAGTCTCAAGTTGTGACATAAGTTTAACGAGTCAGGACAGGACCTCCATCATGTGGCCTCACAGCACCACCAGCTCTGAGCAGCTTTTCGTCAGCCATCCACAAAAAGTGTGGAACAAATGGCACCAGCCAAATGGAGAGGCAATAAGGCGAGGGGCCCTCGGTGAAGTGTGTGTGTGTATGTGTGTCTGTGTGTGTGCATGTGCAGGAGCGTGTGTGTGTTGATAAAGTGTACCCAAGCAGACAGGACGTGGTGTGTGTGGGTTTTGCAGAGTGAATGGTGATTGTGTATTTTCAAAAGAGAGGGGGTGTTGCCCTGTGTGAGAGTGAATGTCGGAGCCCTCTATGAGTGAGGACGTGTGTGTGTGTGTGTGTGTGTGTGTGTGTGTGTGTGTGTGTGTGTGTGTGTCACAACAGACCAGAGTGGGTGAGAAAGAGCAGTCTGTTGGTTCAAGTATGCCCCCATGTGACCGAGAGAAGAAGTAAAAGGTTGAGGCTGGAGGAAGACAGACTTCTGCCGTCTTACAGATGATCAAGAGAGCTTTTTTATAACCACATATCAATTATGATTTTGTGGAGTCCTATGTCTGACCTTTGTGTATTTCATCAAGTGTACTTCATTTCGTGTTGGAGAATTTCAATGTGACCTTTATAATTTTTCACCTCGAGTCACCTCTGAGCTTTTCTCAGAGGCTGAGAGTTTGGGATTCACCTGTTGCTTTGTTGTTGTTTTGTTTTGCACAGGAAATGACCATATTTGGATAAGAGGGTGGGACTGGAGAGTGGTGGGTGCTAGCAGAACACCTGAAGAAGTTTATGAGACCCAGGCCTGTTAAACCAGCCACGCATCCCAAGTGTTTTGTCCCTTGAGATCTGATAACTACTTCATTATGAAACTATTATCAGATGGACGACCTGTTTGGTTAAAAGTTATAGGTGAAAAGGGGAGATGCCTCACAAAGTTAATCATACTCTTACAACTACTGCCACAGATGCATCACCGAGTACAGTAGCTCTAGAACAGGGTTTCTCAATTCCGGTCCTCAGGGACCACTATCCTGCATGTTTTAGATGTGTCCCTCTTCCAACACACCTGATTCAAATGATCAGCTCATCATCGAGCTCTGCAGAAGCCTGATAATGATCCTGGTCCTTTGAATCAGGTGTGTTGGAAGAGGGACACATCTAAAACATGCTGGATAGTGGTACCCAAGGATCAGAATTGAGAAACCCTCCTCTAGAAACTTCTGTGATTTATATCTGAACTGTTTCTATTCTGTAGATCTCGCTGAGTTATCTAAAATCATTTCATCCTCCAAACCATCAACTTGTTTTTTAGATCCCATTGCAACTCAACTATTCAAGGATGTTCCCTTATGTAATCCCTCAGTGCTAGAGCAAATCAACCTATTAACAGGCTACCACAGGCTTTTAAGACTACTGTATCAAACTGCTTCTTAAAGAGCTCACTATGGACCCAGAGGGGTGTCCCTGTCTCACTTTAATGGCATCACAAGGCCTTGACATTGCAAAGTAAAGTAACTTGATGCAATTGTGAGCATGATCTGGTGCTATATAAATGAAACTGACTTGAACTGAGTCAGGCATTTACAGTGGTAGTAATAGTAAACATCATTCTCCTTCAGTAAACTAGTCGGGGGGAGTAGCTGAAAGGCTTGTTGGTCATCTCACTAACAGATTCCTGCATCTAGAAGGATTTTCCCTCCTTTGATTGGAGTCCATCAACACAGAAGGAGGGTGTTAAGATTTTTAAGCCCCCCCTCCCAGAAAAAAGACTGTCAGCCTCAAGAGACACTTGTAGCACAGCGAGGAGGGGAGACAAGCAAAGCAAGCAAACAAACCCACTGGGACTGAGATATTGTGTGTTTATCTTTTGTCATGAAAACACAAATGAGCCTTTTTGTTTTGCTCTTTTTTTATCAGATGGCTGTAATGAGCTGCCTTCTGAATAGTTCAATAAGAAGACCTTATGATCAGAGGGGGCTCTTATCGTCGACACACAACTTCAAACCCAACAACAACAAACATTTCTAAAAGCCATCTGAACCTCAGGAGCCGGCCTCTTTTAACCGCCTCCCTCCCATCCGCTCTTTACGTTGGGACTGTGCTTCTCTTTCGGAGACGAAGAGTCCAGCATTATCAAACCATTATGCCTAAAATTATCTCTGCATCTTTTATCTCTTCTTCTACCAGGCCACCATTCGCTCCTTGCTTCAGTAGATAGAAAAAAAATCTTGTCTGTTAAACTCTTTCATCTGCCCACAGCGTCACATCTGGGCTGGGACATCAGTGAGGAAGCCTGTGTAAGATGAGGGTCTCAATTAACTAACGCGGCTGCTTCACTGCCTCCCATCCCCACTTCCTTTTTGGTCTTTTGAACTTGCAGAGACTGACAATGAAGCCTATTCAAAAAAGGCCAGGGGCTGCTGGGTAGCTGGGTCCGAGTGTAAAAACACAAGTAATTGTGCTGGGCTGATCTTTATGAAATTGGAAGTCATGTTGCTCCGTGCGACGCCCACCTCTTTTACTTTAAAGTCACACAGAAGCGACAACTACACACTATAAACACTGCCCCAGCTGGATTTGTGGTCGCTGTGATCAAAGCCACAAATGGGGATGATAGGTTTGGTGCTTCATGTGTGTAAGTGTGTGGATGTCAAAGAGGAGGTAATGTATGGGTTCCCTTGTTGTAATTCTTTATGACTGTAACCACTCTGCAGCTTGACAAGTGGACATGACGCTAACATGGTACCCTCTGACGCACTGTGTGTGTGTGTGTGTGTGTGTGTGTGTGTGTGCGTGTGTGTTTCTTACCAAGAGCGCAATTGTTGCTGCTCATGCATGGCTCATGTTCCAGCAACATCCAGCGTAGTAGAAAACATTAACTCCATCCCTATCAGATTGTTGACCAAACCTGAACAGTGCCTGACCCACATTTAACCACCACTGGGACTACGTGTCCATGCAGACTTCCAGTGTCGTCATGCTTGTCATTTAAATGTGTCAAACTGAGTTCTCAAGCCAAAGTGAATCAGCACAAGCCTGTCAGCTGTGTGTCACTAACATGAATTAGGTGATTTTGTCAGATATTTTTTTTTTTTTTTTTTTTTTTCAATTGGACAAAGGTTTAAACAAATCTGAAACTGAACCCTGAAACTGATACTGGTGAAAAGACTTTAGGTACATCACCCCAGCATTATTAAAGCAGATGGATCACTCAGTGGACTGTGTCTCAGAGGCTGTGGACTATGGACTTTGGACTTTGGACTAAGGTGAAGAAAATTATTTGATTAGCTGGTTGTAGTTTGACAAAACAGAGAGATGTAAAAATTTAGTATTGATGAGAACAATCTAGATCAGAAACTCTTGTTGGCTGTGGCTTGGTTGGGGCTTGTAATTGTACTCCAGTTTGCACAGCTCTTTGTTTTCAGGGGATGGAGAACCTTTTGACATTTGCTCACAGGATATTCTTCAACACCCGTTTGAGGACACTGACTTAAAGTGCACCTCTGGTCATATTCTTCCCCTTCCCTCCTTCTCCTTTTCCCCATATTGTTCCCTTTGTTGTTTCTTTTCCTCTTCCTGTTTCCTATTCTTCATTTTTCTGTCTGTTTCACCTCACTATCATCCCTCTTTCCAATTCTACCTCCTTTTTCTCACCCAGATTATTCTACATTTCATGTATTTTACTCCTCTGTGTTCAATATATTTGTTAATCTCAGTGTTTTATGTTTTTTTGTTGCTTTCTCTCTTAATCTATCTCTTTTTTCTTTCCACTCATTTTTTGTCCCCTTTTTTTGGTCAGTCTGTGTCTTTTTTTCCTCAATCTCTGCCCTCTCCATGTATTATTGCTGGGTGAAAAAAACAGCAGAGGTTTTTGGTGCCGAGCCAGAGCAAACAGTGATATCCAACCAGCCCCCCTTCCCACTGCTCTCTCCTTCCACTGGCAGCTGTCCATAACTAAACACACAATGTAACAGAACAGACACACACACACGTACACACACTCCCCGGAGTGTCCACTGTAGCTGTTTGCTTGGCTGACATGCTCTACTATAATTGCAGTGGTCTGTATGGTACACTACAGCCTGCAGCTGTGGACCTCTCCAAAGCTCAGACTGCAGCCAACCAGAAACAGAAACAAACTCTGGACAGGCAGAAAATAAACAGACACTTTTAGTCTTTTGCGAGGCCTCTCCACTCATTTTCCTTTGCATTTTTCATAGGACTGTACGATTTTTCCAAAAGTACATTTGAAGATGGAGTTTATCCCAGGGAGACAGCATAAAGAGCAGGAAAGTGTTGTGAAGCTATAGAAGCAGCAATGGTACTGTTTTGCAATTTGTTTTATTTACTTTACCTATTATTTCTCATCGTTTCTTTTTGTGTTTTTGCTGTGAAGATATTTTTCTGCCCACAAGCAGACTGTCCCCAATCTTTTTTTTTAAAAGAAAGTGAAAATGTTCTGAAGGATGCAGATTTATTTTATCGGAGGGAGTCAAACCTGTCCAGTAAATTAAAGGATTGAGTCAGCAACCAATTAGCTTAGCTTACCATGAAGACTGGAAACAAAGGAAAACAGATAGCTTTGTTTAAGTAACTTTAAAAGGTGAGTGACAATTCAATGTGAGAGTCATGTTTTAATCTAAGTCTCAACAAGAAAGGGAAATATATTTCTCAGGATGATATGTTGAAAAGGAGGGACAATTTGAAGTATCCCAGACTCTGAAATTTCAAGCATCCAAAACTATTTGTAATATCCTGCTTTTCATTATTGCTTTTGTGGAGCACCTTTACCCACCTGGGATCCGGTTGCACAATGTTCATTAACCTCACACGCAGAAAAAATAAGTTCAGCTCACAGGATGTTGTTGTTTAGTTTTTCGACAAAGTATATTACAACATCCTGCATTTGTAGAAAAAAGGAACAAAAGTGTTTTGCAAGGTTATTGCAACAAATATGGAAAAAAGATTACTAACATAGGGTGACTCTGCCTTACATTGTCTGTCTTTCTTTATGCAGTAACGGACAAAATATCATCACTGTTGGAAACTATAACCTGCAGCACTTTACTTTTTAGTCATTTTCAAGAGGAGCTCTAATTACTGGGATTACTTATTTTGTCAAATATCAGTTTCAGATTGACATTTACCACCCTCCTGCCTGTTTGAAGTATTTGTGCAAAGTTAATACTAGATGAAATATGTCTGTAACCTTTCTACTGTCTGCACATTAAAGAAATTAGTCTCAGTCTTTTTAATTTGTTCTCCCCAAATGTTGAGGTCAGTATTTTCTCACTAATTCAGATCAAGTCCACAGATTCAAACTGCCTCTCGGTCACATCCCCTGCACATATGTCTCTGAGGTAAACCTTCAATTGTTTCCACACGCACATGCTGACATCTCGTTAATGACAGGTAATAAAGGTTGTGTAAACACATCTGTTGTGTGCTGAGTTACCAGACAATAAAAAAAAGCCTTCTCTTCTGGCTGTAAAACTGTGAGCCATCAGGCGCAGTACAGAGTGGCCATTATCATCTCTGTGTCCGAGCTCCAAGCACCAACCCTCAATGACAATTCAGTCGCTCGTCACTAGTCTGTTTTTGTTTGCCTGTATTGTTTCTATTGTGGAAAGTTGTTTGAGTTTGGATGCCCCCCTCCTTTTTGTGGTTTGTCATCCTTAAAACTTTACCATAAAAAATAAGTTGCAAATTTTAAACATAATGCTAACTTTGTGGCATACTGGCTACACTTTTAAGTTTTTCATTTATTTTTTATTTTTACAGACAAACAAAAGTTCACATCCACAAATAGAGGAGGAGTCAAATAAAGAGCTTAGCACCTGCCCATCCCCCCCGTACACCAATCCACACACACTAGCATCTTGCAGGAAACACAGTAATGAGCTCTGTGGTTTCTGTACAATGTCACTTGGGTATATCAACTGGGAATAGGTGCCACATGTCAGATAACTAGATCTGCCTCAAAACACAACAGATGGCACTGGGCGTATTACTGGTGCTGCGGATCTAGTCACCAAATGAGATGAAACCAATAGCCTTGATTAAGAACAATCAATAACAGTGATTAAATGCAATTTCACACAAAGGACAGGACGCCACGAGATGCTGAGACAGAAGGGTTAAACATGTCCCAAAGCACCCATCACCATCTGAACCTCTGCTCTGAAAATTAGATTCTTGATAAAAATCATTCAAAGAGAGGATCCAGACACATGCAGATTAATTTGGCTTGATTTAATTCAACTCACTGGCGTTGCAAATGAATACATTGATTATATTCTCTACAAGTCAATAACCTTTTTCCTTTTGAAATTCCAATCAAGAGAATCCTGTTTATGCAAAGCCAGGAAAAGAAGTCCAGTAAACCCTGCCTGTGTATTTTCTCCAAGGGTTTACCTTCAGTGACACTTGAAGGTCATGTCAAGTACATTCTCAAAGTCAAACTTCCATCTGTTTGCTGTGCACACCTGTTATTGTGAGTCACACCATATTTCACATACATAGTGGTCTCCATGGCCACACCTGCACAGAACCTCAGCAACAACAACAAAGTTAGCTGTGAGGACTCCCATTGAATGCAAGCTTCAATATCACTTTAAACCGGTGACAAATGTGTCAATAATGGGCGGGTTCAAACCGTGTGTGTGCCAATAACCTTTACCAATATTTTTATGTGTTTAAAATGTTGTTTTTACCTCTTACATCTCATTGTGTGTAGTGTTGGATAACTTTTTGAGATCTGAAAGTGTACCACACACAACCACATGATGTATAATACTGAACAGTCTGGGAAACTTTATCTGGGACAAAAGTGAATACCTGACAGGATACCTGCCCTCAGCAAAAACTTACAACCCGCAAATCACACACATCACACAGACATGCACTCACTCCTGGATTACTGTCCAAAGTGAAAGTCATATTTCAATCTTTTACCATACAATTGTTATGAAAACTCTTTTCTTTTCTTTTTTTGGGCAGATTTTATGTTTCCAGATAACTGTTGCAGTGAGTGGTGTGTGCAGTGTTTGGTAGCTAATAGACCAGTAACTGTCATTAACCTGTTACTTTAAATGGGCTTGTTGTTGTGTCCTATTATTATTTATTTGTGCTCCCTTCACTACCCAGCCCTCTATGTGCTAAGCTTTCAGTCCTCTGGATTTAATATATTCAGGTATTAGCTATGATCGAGCCAAACTGTCATTGCTGCTTGGGTTCCTTTGGGAGATCCTTCAAGGAGAAGAGTCTTTTCTACCACATCCCAGGGTTTTACAATTTTCTAGTTCAGTTGAATGTACTTTATATTTTGACAACTCTGTGTGCAAACACTGTGCACAGAGAGGAATTTAACATGATAGTTGAGTAAATACACACGATAGTACAGAGGAAAAAAGAAAAGGGTCACTCTACACACATTTGTGCACTAAAAACACAACCTGTCTATCTTCAAACCTTTCCAGGTGTTCTCTGCAGGGACCATGCATTAAAAATTATATAAAATAAAATCTCAAGGCTGGTGCAGGACATGTGGTTTTAATCAAATTCACACTTCAGGGAGGGACGAGGAGGTGATACAGAGAGAGGGAGAAAGCAAGGACGAGAAAATGGCAAACAGTATTTTAAAGCTGGGCACTGTTTTTGCTTTTAAATGAGGAGGATTTACTCTTCATGGCTAATTGGAAACTACAGTGTTTCACTTCACTTTCTTTTCATTGCTCCATTTATGTCCTTCCTCAGTGTAAATGATTGAAAGATCTGGGACATGAAGGGGGGGCATGTGTGTGTACAATGCGTCCTGGCTTGTTTATGTCAAGTCAGCAAAGTGATGGTCAGGGACTGGGGTGAGGTTTGTGTGTTGTGCTGTGAGTTTGTGTATCTGTATGCCTTTACAACATGTGGTTGTTTGGCAATTTAGATGAAAGTTTATAGGGAAACAAGGAGAGTTAAAGGAGTCGGAGAAATCTGGCATTGTGATGATAAAGAGAAATGCTTGGGGCTCCAATTACAGGGCAAATGAGAGACATTTAAGTAAACAAGCAGATGTAAATAGGCATGGTTCTGATGCCACATAAATGTTTATATACCATTTAATTTTATTGTTGTTTCTCAGTTTTCTTCTCAGAAACACAATCAAGTCAGAAATAATTAATAGCTTGAAAAGGTCTTTGAGACAAACTTGCAATTTAGGATTCTGGGCTATAAAAACATTGACTTTACTTGATATAATATTTAGGGCTGAGACTAGCAGGCAAGCCCAGACCTAGAGTCTGATTAACTTGATGCTTTCATTGATAACACAAGTTAGTGTTAGTGAACGAATACAGTTTTTTTAATCATCTGCTCTTAATAAATAATTGATACTCTTGTATGTTCCCTGTCACATTTTAGAGAAGCTGTCCTGCTGGACTCTGACCACAACATGACAGTTACAGTGCAATACATGAGTACCAGACCTCCAAGATGGCTGACACCCCAGTTTATTTTAGTTTTAATGTTTTGGCTTTTTGATGGAGGAAAAACATCTGGCAATGAATAGCAGCAAGAAATGGTAGCTTTATATTCATGCACAAAAAAAGCACATAAATGAAGTATTGCATAAGTTAAGACAATTACATGGATAACCAGCTTAATCTGTTTTTAATATGCTTCACAGCTTCTAGTAACAAGCAATGATTTCCATGAAGGTGTTTCACACAGACATTATAACCTCACTCAGTTACTCTGCTGATCATGAGGTCCCACCACCTCATTGCCAACGTCCTTATGTGGAGTTTTTTTAGCAGTGCTGACTGAGCCCAGATTTATGTTCATGCATGTTTATTTTGGGGGATTAGTTCTGCAGCAGGATCCTCGTAGCTTCACTGATTGTTTGAGAACCCCCTGAAAAAACAGAGTCAAAACTAACTGTAACCATTTGCTGTAAATGTCCAGTTTCTTCATGATTGCAGTGCAGGTTACAATGGATTTGAATGCAGTGTCTACTTTTAACTGTGCTGTTTCTTAGTCAGTTTACACTGATGACACTAAGGGAGAAGTGATAAGTGTTACATAGGTTACAAGGGTTTTCAAGTCTCAGATATTAGAAAGGTTTCCTCTGTTTTAAAACATTTTAAAAGGAACTCAAAGACATACACAACTGTTTCATGAAACAGTGAAAGATGTATTAATAAATGATGTTCTGAAAGAGAACATATTTTGGCCTTGACCTCTTGCACCCACCATTTAGTCCCATGAAGAAATCACAGCCAGATTTTTTGGTCACTGAGTGCCAGAGGATTCGGTCCAACCAGCACCACTGGTTTGCTTGCATCATTTCCCATCCGACATTTTTCCTTTATGGGAAGTGAACATAATCCTTTACTTTCTCCTTTCTTTTGCATTACTTTCCATTGCAGATAGCATTCTGGCATTTCACGCATTTCACCTGTTTCTAGTTGTGTCTCTTGACTTTTTTCCTGGTGAGCGCCTGGGCATGAACCGCCTCCTGCTGAGACACGCGACGCCCCTCTCATTGTTACTGGCTTTGGCTGCACCTCAGGACTTCACCGCAGGCTATTGTTCCTGCCAGTGGGGAAGAGAAAGAGGCATGTTACCACAAAACAAGGACAAACTCACTCAGACTGAGACACACGTGTGCACATTTCTATGCTTGGAATAAAAAAATAAAAAAAACACACACACACCTACATGTTCATTGATACACAATCCTGTGGTTTGATTAAATAAATGTTTTACTCTCCCCAGTTCTTGATTGCATTATTGTAGTTTTAACTTGCTGCCAATTCTTGTCTTGTAAAGACAGTTGTTTTAGTTTCATTACTACCTCTTGACCATTAGTTGAAGCTGTCAATCAAGGTCCAAGAAGAAATGGTAAATGTAGTACACTTATATAGCACTTTTATCACCTTAGCTAGGATCCAAAGCCCTTAATAAGGCTCATCACACATATACACTCACACACAATGGCTACAGTGCTGCCAAGCAAGGTGCAAGCCAGGGTTCAGTGTCTTGCTCAAGGACACTTCGGCATATGGACAGGCGGGGCTGGGGATCGAACCCATGATCTTATGTACAGGACCTGTAAAGGTTGGTTCATACTTTCTGCGAAGGGGGCGTGTGCCACTTGTGGACTACCGATGCATTCTGCGGATGCGGACTCGCTCCGTTCATACTTCATTTTCGCAGCTTGTTGGTCCGCTTGTGAGACACGCTCCACGTGCTAGTGACTAGTGACTTGAAATTTACTACCGCCGATACAGCAGGGGGAGGAGTAGAGCTTTAGGTTTGTTTGTGAGCCGCCAAGAAACAAAGAACAAGAGGACTCTTGTGCATTTAAACAGTTTCTGTAACAACAAGGAAGCAGAAAAGGAAAAGGGTGGCAACCCCACGACAATGAGAAGAGGAGCAATGTTGCTTGGCGATTTTGGCAGAAGAGTGTGACAGCAAGAGCAAGAAAATGCAAAAGATGCATTGTTCAAAGGCACCTCGGCAGCACCCCGGAGGTGGACTGGCGCCTCCCCACCAGTCTACAGTCCATGCTGAGTCCAGTCCACCAGTCCGTCCTGAGTCGGTCCAGGCTGCAACCTAAACCGACTCAGGTCCCAACCCACTGAGTCACTGCTGCTCCATGGAGGTCATGCAGATGTGATCACAATGAAAGTAACCAATGATATAAGAACTGATATAATGATGCTCCTGGAAATGTTTTGCTGGGAAACCCTGGATACTGGCATTGATGTTACTTTCACACACTGAACGAAAGACCAGAACAATGAGACCACACTGATGTTCTCCCTTCTATGCCACTGTTGTTCAGGTTCATACATGGGACTCCAATCACAGAAGTTGAATGGTGATCTGTATTAGATCCGTTTGTGAAAGCAATACAGTTTTGGTTAGCAACATTTTTTTCACTTCCCTTTTTTTTTGCATTGTGCAATAAACTGAACTAAATTGACTCAAAGTAATGTCTGTGTCAGGTTTCCGACTGATTTCCAGGTTTTAAACATTAGAGCAGATATATTATACTGGTTTTCAGGGAAGTTTAAATGAGTCTTACACGCCTCTAGAACATGTCTGTGAAGTTTCTTGCTGAAATTCCTCTTTGATCCTGTACTTTAGTCTGACTCAAAAACACTGTGTCACCTCTGCTGAGAACACGCTGTTTTAGTGCCTGTTGCTTTAATGCGCTGCCCTCTGCTGCTCTGCACTGGCGCAAGGATGCCGTCACTGTAACCAGGAAACCAGCAATACACAAGAAATCGAAAATGAGATGAATCCACTCCACTGTGAGACTGGCAGCCTCTGTAATAGGGATGTCCAATCCTGGTCTTCGAGGGCCGCTATCCTGCATGTTTTAGATGTGTCCCTCTTCCAACGCACCTGATTCAAATAATCAGGATCGTTATCAGGCTTCTGCAGAGCTTGATGATGAGCTGATCATTTGAATCAGGTGTGTTGGAAGAGGGAAACATCTAAAACATGCAGGATAGCGGCCCTTGAGGACCAGGATTGGACACCCCTCTGTAAGGAAATGTGTGGGTTTGTACAACTCAAAACCCGAGTTTGGGTGGGCTCGTGTCGTGGCTAAACTGCTCTTGTAACGGAGAAATCCAAGAAGGCAGATCCTACTCCCGACGCTGTGGGAGACCACTTGGGATACTGTGGAGGGATTGGCTAATGCAGCGTCAGTCAGACCCTGTCAGACACTGCTCTGTTATGTCACAGTGGAGCAGAATCCAGAACAGCTCGTTTTACTGCAGGTATTTCTCTTCAAGCAGCTCATGCACCAAAGAGATGGTTTTAAAATCTCACTGTCAGTGGACTTGGAGGTAAGTCACATACCAAACAGTACTTAAAAAATACTTTAAAAAGTGGATTTTCCATAATACGTCCCCTTTAAACTTTAGTGAAAGTTCCATAAGTGAATTTTCAGATTTTTCTGCTCTCACATGCTAACACAGAAAGTATTGCTATGCTACCAATGCCAGTGCTTATTTTTCTGCAAGGGTCTGCTTCCATTAGTCCTGCTTGGAAATATCAGTATTTCATCTTCAACCTAATTGCAGATATTATCTGACAGACCTGGGAGTGAATAAGAGGAAGTAGTGAGACCTGTTCTGTGGCAGCAGCACAGGAAGCTAGTTAGGATGCTGGATGTGGCACATATGTGGAAACTATTCTTTTTCAAGGTCTTGTGGAAACTGTAATGCACCCCCAGCCTGAGACTAGGAATCATGGGCCATAGAGGGAAAAAGTATCTGTAATGGATGTTTTTACTCCTCAGCTCTCCTTCACTCATCTCCTTACATCAAGAATGGTGCTTAGTGAATTATTTTCAAAGTTGATGTGCAGTATTTTTGGTAAATTGCCACATGACAAGTCATGACAAGAAAATTGGTCACAGTTATTCTCTGTGATTAGTGTGCTGCATTTGTACTGAGATAATGTGTGTGATGGCACATCCAGCATGTGCGGCTTGACTGGGAACAGTCGGCTCTTTTGGCTCAGGGCTTGGCTCAGTTTCCTAGTTCTGTGGAATTGGCCGTAACAATGGAAAAATCATTTTGGAGCAGCGGAGTCAAATTTCTAAGCAGGCTTCTTCTTAAACAACCACAAGTATTTAAGTGTTTGATGGTGCTCTGCATCGAACTGTACACACTGGACATGCACTCAGCAAAAAGAACCATTCACAAAGAGTAAACAGTTAAATTTATGTTTTTCCACACTTTACTGTCAGTAAATTATTCTTTGTACAACATGTGGCTGAAAGTTAGTTGGACAGGTTGAGATGCAATAATTGTTACACTGCAATACGGCACTGAAACACAACACAATGAAAAGCAATTGTACTACTTACTTCCTAATAGTTTTTCTAATACTTTCCTCAGGGCAATAGGTTAGTCAGTTTATTACTAGAATACTGCAATATCCAGACTAACTAACAAATTGTTGCTGTGGGTTATTGTCAGTCTGAGGGTTTCCTCACCACCACCAAATTGTTGAAATGTACAGGAAATTAGGTTTTAAATCTGTCCTGCAATTATCAGTTCATTCTCACTGTAACCCAGATTTATATGTTTATTCTTTGTAAATCTGCTTTTCAAGCCACAAGACTGGAAGCTGTGTGGTAAACATATATCAGTGCTATTGTTTATAGCTGTGACAGATAATGGTTTAATTTTTTTTGGAAGAAGCATTGTTGTCAGAAAAAAGGCATCATCAGGTCTGACATCACTTAATTCCCTTCACATGCTATTTCTGTCAGTTTCCTAAGCATCCTCATTTAGTGGTGGGCAACAGCTGTACTTAGCTGTGTCCCAACCACTTGGCTGCAGCCCAGTTTAGATTATCACCCTCGTAAAATGCAGCCATGGCTAATTACTTGGGAAGGGAATCCGTGACTTGTGCAGTTTTGGACAAAAAACGCACACTTGCAAAGCCACATGGACAAAATGTATTCACAAAATGTGCAAGCAACAAGACACAAACTCCCCAACACATACACAGAGTCAAACAGACACATATTTACTCGTACTGGGGGCTGACACATGGTGAGGACCACCCAAGAAGGAGCAGCCACTTTGAAAATAATGAAAATTCCGCTGCAGCCTGGTGCTGCACAGCAGGCTGAGGCAACGCTGCGTCTGCACCCGACAGTCTGCTGAGGGAGGCCTGCATCCCACCTGCAGAGGTCTGCAGTCACAGTTTATCTGTCAGCAGAGAATCTGAGGGACTTCTGTTGTCGTTTGACCAGTGGAAACTAAGACAGAAACAACAGCAACGTTCTAACATCTTCTGTTTCAGAAACTGGAACCAGGATAAAATTATTGTATATCATGAACCTCCCGTAATATGGATGATTATAGGACACATCTCTGTTGAGGAACATAACTACAACAAAAGCCACTAATTCTAGTGACAATAAATTTATACGTATGTTCCTGTTTATTATCTCTGTTGTTGGTTTGTCTGTTTAGCTGTTGATCCATTAGCAACATTACAGAATATCCTTTGTTTGAGAGAGATGCATGACTCAAAGCACAACTGATTGCATCCCTTATAATGGGGGAATGTTTTAAAAAGGTATG
>OOFC01024355.1:82328-106244 GCA_900323345.1 Pseudochromis fuscus | reverse complement strand
GAGCTCTGAAAAATGAGACCAGTGTGAAAGTGCAAAAAAAAAAGTGCAATACCCTTGATGACCACTAGTGGCTGGCTCCAAAGAGGTCTGACTATTTAATGACTGAAAATGAGGATTTTTGAATTGAAGTCAGTTGGAGCCAGTCAATATATTTTATTCCTCAAGTCCTTCTGATGTCATTGACTAAAGTCAAGTCTTATCAGTGATCTGGTCCAACTGAAAATAAATTCATCATTAAGTAATTATTAAGCTCAAAAACGAGGAATCTTCAGGGGCGTGGTTAGTGTAATCGACATGTCTCTTCTCCAGTGAGACCAGCCCTGAAGTCGAGGCTCATTCACATTGGGCAGTGTCCTCAGGTTCAAAGGTCAGATCCACCTCCTCACTCCTCCCTTCCTATCCAACTATGGCTCCAAACAACCAACATGGCGACGTTCAAATGCCAATTTCCTGGCTCCAAAATGCGAGTCCGCAAACCAATGGGTGATGTCATGTTTGCTTCATTCATTCTATGTACAGTCTGTGGTTTGATCTTGGCACTAGCTCATTCAACAATAAATACATGAAGTGGTGAGATGAGAAAACACACAGCTAGCATGCAATCATTCTTCCATACAATCCCCCAGATCCGTCTTTGCTCTACCTTTCTTTATCTGTGTTACCGATTTTGATGTCCTTTGCTGGTACAAGCACACCTTTGTCTGTCAAGACCTAATGTTAGCCACGGTTAGCTTCCTCATATGTTTGAACCTGTGTAAGAAGGTTACACGTTCAAAATTAAACTTAACCCAATTTATTCCCAAAAAGACAGCCAAGACAAATGCTGTTTAAGGTTATGAGGTCTGTTAGTTGGATATCAGTGTGTCAGCTGATGAAGAAATGTTGGATGGTGGGTGTTAGATGTTGCATGGTGTTTCCCAAGGCCCGACCAAACACAATGGTGCTGCCAGGGTGGAAGAAGAGAGAGAGGGAATGAGGCAGTCAGGTCTTAAATACTCCTGGGAGACTGCCTGGGTGCTCCTAGTTGCACTAACAAGCTCCGTCCACCAGGTATCTGCAAGGAAGTGCACACACACACACACACACACACACACACACACACACACAGGCAGGCACAGGGGAAAACAGACAACGCAGGCCCTGTCAAAGCAGGAGAGTCGTCACAATAGACTATTAACCACAGAAACAGTAGAATTATATATCCAGTGAAAACTCAGTTTATTCTATGAAAAAAAAAGCTCCATAAGCATGGCTCAGTACAAATCCTGAGGCTGTCGATCACAGCTGTCAGTCGATGGCCACACTGTAAACATCAGAGTTTTAACAGAGCAACAATCCACCTGTATCCCCTGTCACCTAGTGATGCGTTTTGAATCAGAGTCAATATTAACCAAGGAGTTTTTGGATCTATGAGTGGTTGGTGTCATTGCACTTTTGTTTACTTCCACATTGGCTTTACCTTTAAACTGCTCGTTCACCGGATATACTAAGTGTTTTTGGATTTGTTAGAATATCTAAAAGAAACAAGTTAATCTGTAAACAGGGCCATTCATCCACAGGATATATCTTTAACTTCATAGTTTTATGCTAATGCAGAGTAATCCAGTTGGTTATTTTGGTAATTTGTCTATAGTATCTCATATGTTCCTAGATTTCATATGTTATATATGCCTCCCAGGTCCTCCCTGGTATTTGGGGCATTCTTAAGGTTGCCCCAAATACGATTTTAGGGTTAAGCAGTGTTTATTACGATAGGGCTTTAGTAGCAGCTTCACATTACAGTATAATGTACAGTAAATACAAATATACTGTGACTGCAGTATTGCAAAGAAGCAACCCAGTAACAGCACTGTAAAACTGTTATAGTGAGTTGGTGGCCAGCTGCCAGGAAGTTGCTGTAATTTTTACAGCCACCTTGTTACACTGTGTGTTTCTGCTTGTTAGCACTGAGACACATAATAGAAGTGCTGCAGAGAAAGTCAGACAGGCTGATTTTGCTTTCATTGCGAAGCCTTTCTGCTCCATCAAGTATTTATACAACTATTGCTGTTTGGACATGACTCTTACAGTGTGTGCTTGTGAGTGTTTCTGTGTGTGTTTTTTGTGTTGCTTGTGTGTTTTTGTGTAAGTGGTTCTTTGTACGTGCATTCAGTGTGTGTGTGTTTGAGTGTGAATGAGTGAGTGAGTGTGTGTGCTGCTTTACCCCGGCGGACCTTGTCATGTCACAGTGACCAGAAAGCAATTATCGGTGTATTGCCTGTTTGAGAAGGACCTCCTACACTCCCCTCATCCTGCTGAGAGAGAAAGAGAGAGGGAGAGAAAGAGAGAGAGAGCGAGACAGAGAGGAGGCAAGATGAGAAAGCCCAGAGAGAGGGTAAGCGAGAAATAGAAAACTAGAAAGAGAGAAGGGCGAAGGAAGAAAGACTCAGAGGAGAGAGACAAAGAGGAGAAGAGTGAAAGAGAGAAGCCCAATGAGGCAGAGCGAGGAAAACAAAGACTTGGAGGAAGAGAATGTCAGGCTGACATTGCTCTCAGTTTGAGAGCTCTCCAGGACCACAGCCACTGTGCCCTGCCGCACTTCTCTGAAGGACCTTCACAGACAACTTTCTCAATATACAGTACACACACGCACACACACACACAAACACACACATGCACACGCACAAACAGATTACACATCTTTGACACACTCCACTACCCACACTGCTGCCCCGTCAGCCATGCAAACAACGACCCAGACACCCACACAGAGGCTTTGTCTCTGGGTTATTTGACAGTTTTTTTTTCATTTTGTTAAACTGAGAGGGCAGGCTACATGCACAGTACTTGGTATAATTACTAATTTTACCATTGATGTTAACTCAGATTTTGATCAAAAAACAACTATTGCAAATATTAAAAATTGCAAGTCCTCTTTCATACTAATAGCTCTCAGACATGGAAAACTAGTTATCAAACCATGGGGACCACCTTGAAGTATGTTAGGTAGAGGCCTGTTACATTAAAATGAAAAGTTCTACGGAAACTGCATGTTGCAACTTTAATTTTAACACATTTTACTGATCGAGACAAATTCTACAATAGCATCTCATGTGTGAGAAATACTCAGAATTGTAGGGAAATTTTTTGACACAAGGACGAATTGTGGAAGATGAAGGACTTTGTGAAGCCAATACACTTCAATTTTACACACAGCTGTCTCCATGAACCACAAGAAGTTAGTTTACATGCTAAGTTGTAATGAAAATCATTATGTCAAGTTTTTATCATTTTATGCACTTGAAGATCAGCATGCAAACATTTCTACCAGTGGCAGCTATGTGCACAAGGTGTTTTTTCCAGAAAATAGTGGCGTGCTTAAAGTTATTCTCTATTCAGACTTGGAACTTAAGTGCTTTTCTCTTGCGTGATATCCACTCCCGCCTGGAGCTGTAGTAAGTCCAGCACTACAGTCTGACAAGTTGTTGGCCTGACATAAGGTCTAAATATTGCAGTTAAGCTTTTCTTCTTGGTCTGTTTTTTAATAAATGTATTCACTGGGCTGGAAACCCATTATGTTAATTAGATTGTGCAGAATTACACTCCCTTCCTCTGCAGGTACAGATTTAAGCACGTAGACATCAGCCATATATTGAAAACAACATGCTCACTCAAATTAAGTCTTGCCAAGAATCCTCTGTGTTTATGTAATGCTTATATTTTGAACTACCCTCAGTTTTTTTTTTTCAATGATGTATTTTTTGATTACGTCTCATAGCAGCCTACGCTTGTTATCCCAACTGTCAAGGTGACACTGGACAGACAGTGAAGGGAAGAAACAGGAGCAATACAGCAGCTGCTTTGTGCCAGACTGTTGTGTACTGTTTCATGGTTTCCCCCCTCAGCACAAATCCTCTCCAGCTCCACTCCTCTACTTCTGTTTTCCTTCTCTTTTTCATTTTCAACGACTTCGTTATGTCTCAGTTTTCCACCTTTGTTTTTTTTTTTTCTCTTCATCCTCCTCACCTCTTGTTTATGATACACTCTGAACTGCTGTCCTGTGTTCCTCTCCTCCTCCGCCTCTCGCTCTGTCACTCTTTTAGATACTTTCATTTGATGTACGGCGTTCTGTCTTGCTGGAGTGTGAAGAGACAATTTGATAGACAACTACTGCCTCCTCTACCTCCTCTGTCTTTCGCTTGCTGTAAATCATACAGTGTGAGAGTCTGGCTTTGAGTCAGTACTGGATTGCACCAGTATGCGGGCAAGGTTTTGTAAGCAATAACTGCGTCCTTGTTTGTGTCATGTAAACTCCAATCAGTGTGTGTGTGTGTGTGTGTGTGTGTGTGTGTGTGTTAACATCACTGAGTGAAGAGCTGAGGCATTCCAGCATGGATCTTCAGAAAGTGAAAGAAGAGAAAGAACACCTAACTCAGCAGCTGATGTAAGTGTCAAGTGGAAACACACACACACTCAAACACGTAAAATATGAAAAACACGTGCACAGATTGAGACGCAGGTGGATCGATGGTATGTGGAATATGCTGGGTGAACAACAGGTCAGCACAAGGCTCGTCCCGATGTATAATTTCCCTCAACAAAGTGCAGCACCACTGACACCACCCAAACCAGGAAATGCTCTCGTTCCACATACCGGGCCCACTAAGCTGCAACAACAGAGGATTTGACTTGTATACACTCACACAAAGGTCTAGTCAGGGGTTTATAGGACTTTAGAATAAATATGCCCCTGTGGCTTTTGAAGCTCCATCAGTTCAAAGATTTTGAAACTGCTTTGGTTTTTTATTTTCCCTAAATATGTGAAACTGTAGACACAAATATATACACACAAATAAATAAAGATACACGCTCACAACACACTCTACAAGCGCAGCAAAAATAAATCACATTGCTAATCTTTTCAAACCCCCAAATTCTCATGTGTTTTAGCCAGAGTAGTGGTGAACTGGTCGTATAAATTGTCATAAAAGTTTGAACGAAAGAAATATCACAAATAATGTTGTTTGATTCTTCCAGGGTGACCTTTATGGTTTTTTTATTTAAATGACTAAGCAAGTTATTGATAGGTTTCTTTGAAACTTCTGAGACAAACAAATATTCCACATAGAATAAACTGTAGTAACTTCAGGTCTCCAGAATTTTCATCATTCAATTTTCATCAGGTCTAAGTGTCAGTTTGTCCCATACATAACATTAAAATCCAAATAAAACACCAGTGCTTTATATTTAGTTCTAACAAACTGCCAAATATTAGCATCCTAAGAATCTAAAGATGTAGAACATTATAGTGTTATTATATTATATATTATATTATTATTATTATAGAGCTGTTAGCGTGGAAATAGATTCTTAATTGTTTATTTTATTTTAAAAGATTGAGTGTGACAAAACTATGTGTATATAATATCCTTAACATTTAATTATTTTACTATGAAAATCTGAAAAAATCTTGACTGTATCTTAATCCTAAAAATCCCCCGTCTTATGTGAGCTTTCAATAATTTTTTGTTAATATGAAATTCAGTGTAAATTTGATTCATTCATACTGGGACAGTCTTATGTGATTGTTGTATATACGACAACAATACAGTATAGCATGAGCTGTGGATTTTGTCCTCCATCTCTTTCCTTCAAAGCATGTTGAAAAGGAGGAGGACTCCTATGAGAATGAGAAATAATAAAACGTAAAACGAAACCCATTTCAAGGTACGTGTGTGTGAGTATTGTAAAAATGTGAACCCACAACATAAGAAAATCAAAATGTTTTAGTTTATAAGACAGAATCCAAAAGTCACAGACATAAGTACCTACTCTACACCAATGAGTGTTTCCTATATCACCTTGCTATCAACTGTTACACTGAGTTACATTTAAACTGCTCTCGGTGGGTCAGGTTTGGCCATTTATTAAAAATCTTTTTCCTTTCAACTCTTACAAAAAATACCACATGGATCAATTACTCCTTTTTTGGTCCTATCTTAACACTGCTTTGCACTGTACAGTTTCCAATGTTTGCATATGCTCATCCATTCTGAGTTATAGTGTTATTTTTAAGTAACGGTGAGTGCTTTTAATATTGCTTTGGTGATGACATTCAGAACATTTGGAAAATCATCCTCTTGCAAAGTGCACAGACACGAGGATCCACAGAAACACAAACATCCCCCCACACACAAGGGGAGTAAATGTTAAATGTTGCCTCTATCTGATAATCAAAACATTAAAGATCTACTTGACCTGGCAGATGAAGCAGTCATTTATTCACTGATGTTTCCTCCTTCTGTTTCTATAATCTACCAATCACTCTTACATGTTTTTGCAACAGACATTTTGCTGTCAGTTTCAGAATGCTGCTGAATCAGTCAGAGGAAAGATGATCTCATGTATATGGTGTTAATATGTGTGTGTGTACATAGAACAGACAACCACAGCATTCAGACCACTGACAGGTGAAGGGAACGTTGATTGTCTTGTTTCAGTGATTTCTCTCATGGTAGTGGTGGTATACGTTAATCAGCAGGTCAACAGTTAGTCCTGATACATAGTTCAAAAGTGGATGAGTTGGGAACAATGAGAAATTGAGCAGATATCAGACGAAACATGAATTTATTCATAAATATTAAATGCTGAAATTTTTCTTGTCCAGAGCATAGACTGTATATTGAGAAAAAAAATCATAGTTAAGTAGATATTAGGCTTCAAAAAGAGAAATATTTAGGGGTGTGGTTAGTGTGATTGACAGGGCTGGTCTCAGTAGTCTATATGCATGTATTAAACACAAATTTGACTCTGTGTACATGTGTGTGCACATCCATCTAGCACAGGGATCAGTGCTGAGACAGAGGGGATGGAGGGGATGTTTGTAGTCTCACGCGACCCACCCAGACATATGGACATGTGTTATAGGGAGAGTCCGCCTTTAGGCCATGCTGCCTGATGAGTTGTGTGTAGAGGAGCAGGCGGGAGGGCTGAAGTCTGAGACTTTATTTCATGAAAAGGTGTGTGTGGACTGTAGAGGGAGAAAACTGGAGCTACATCTGTCTGAGCAGTTCCACTCTGCTGTCAAATGTCCACAAAACAACAGTGTGTTCAAGATTTAAGTTATTTAGGTCAATAAACTACAAACAGAAACACAATGAATTTGACTTTTTTTGCTGTTAACTATTCCATGTTGTTGGAAAATTGTATTTTATATTTTCAGTTTCATGCTTTTCTAAGGAAGGTTTATTTATTTATTTATTTATTACAAAGAATTACTAATTTTCTTTGTAATCTAATATTTTCTTTTCATTTCCAGGCTCTTTGTAATGGATGTTGAGCAGTTGTACTACATGATACCCTTTACCTTAGAGTTTAGTTTCTAATCCAAACAAACAGTACTTTTGGAGTAGTACTAGCATTAGGTAAATAATACTAATTAATTCTACAGCATTAGACAGACTGTAAATACTGACACAGATCTTATCATTACTCTTAATCTGAAGTACAAAATGCTGTGTGAGCAGTGTGCCCTGTGAGTGTTACATATCATATATTATAGTACATAAGGACACTCCTTTAGCAAATGTACCATTTGCAGAGTACATTGAACAAGCTGGTGATTTCTCTTTCTGCCTCGTGCGTGGCAGACAGTCAGGCAAGGTCTAGACTGAGGACCAGATGGGATGTCTGAGTTGATCGGCTAACACTGCTTTCACTGTCCAGTCGATGCTGATTGGCTGCCGGTTCAAACACCCTCCTCTGCGCACCACCGCTGTGTGTTATCTGTGTGGCTCCTGTATCCTTTCTAGTTTCACTGTGCGTCATATCACCTCCAGGAACAAAAAAAAAAGTTTGTTTGTGTGCAAGAGGTGTTGCCATGACAACTTGCCAATCTTTGACCCCCACCTCCATCCAAGCGTCGGCGTTCCACACCTGTTATATTTCTGTGGCGCCGGGCCCGTTACTTTGGAAACGCACATATCCACACATATTTCAGGGGCGGTCTAAGGACAGTGCACGGCTGTGGAATTTCTCTGATCCGAGCATGCAATCTGATCAGCATGCCAGAGGGACACTCAAGGGCAGCTTGTTTCACCACGACTATTTACAAACACATGGAATTACACACTCTTCAGGATCTCTTGGCTTGATGTCAGTCGACGTGGCGACCTTGAAAGTTGCTGTATTTACAATATTCGTACATGGACTTCTGTGGCATGTGAATGGCGCTATTGTAGCTGATGTACAGCTCATACCACCGGTTAGCGAACAAGTCAGCGGGAGTGATGGGCAGTTATGAACTTTCTGTGAGGGCGCACTGCCAGCGTTTGTCATTGGATCACAGAGAGCTTCACAAACCTCCTCCCTGTAACGTCTGGATGATATGCACGTAAAAGGTGTGGGGAAGCTTCCTGCTGCTTTCTGATTGGCAGGAGACACTGAGCTCATCCTTTCATCAGAGGATGAACACATGGATCATCCAACACAGACGCACACCCGGTTGAAAGGATGGATTAGAGGGAAGAGGGTGATAGATGAAAGATAGAGATGGATGGACTGAACAAGGCAGGAGAGATGAAAGAGTGGATGGTGGAATGAGTGAAGGTCAAGAGAGAAAGAGCAAAGGATTGATGTGATTGATGTGATACAGCTTGTTTTCATAAGGCCGATGCACGCTGCTGACTGCTCTGTGTGTCTGTGCATGTGCATGTACACATTAAAGTGTGTGTGTGTACAAAGTGCATTCTGTCCATGTGCCTTTGTGGCTATTGACAGTAATACATCTATTGATCTCAGGGTGTATCAAGCCATCTATTCCCTCAAGATTTTGCTGTGCCATTTGCTTGAGACACACACAAAGCTACAGACTTTTTCTGTTTTTTCCTCCCTTACCTCAGTCTGCTGTTTATCTCATTTTAGATAAAATCAGCCACAGCCCTTTGGGAAAGAGGAAATCTTTTTTTTTTCTTTCCTCTTTATGTCTGTGATTCAAAAGAAATCTCTCTCTTCTTGTTTCTCTCCCTCTCTCTGTTATCATGTGCCACACAATAAATGTTATTTTCATGAAATGCTGAGGGGGTTTTTCCAACCTAAGTGGCTGTTTGGTATTTTGGTGACTTGCCATACACCGCATTGGAAAGTGAGGCTCTGCAGGGTGAGAACTAGAACGCTGCAATTTCGGTGTCGGGATTCACCATGATTGGTGCTGTCTGCCACCTGTCTGCTCAGACTGGATCAACAGCAAACTCTGCTCAGTTTTCTTCACTTTAATTTGTCGACACACACCTACACACATCGCATTTTATGATGCAGTTTTTGACGGGTTGACACTACTAATTACAGAGAATATAAATATATATATATGGCCAAGAAGGTAGAGTGATTAATGTTGATTCTTATTAGCATCTGTCATCCACAACAGCTGATTAAATATCTGAACACCCAGCTGAAGGCTGCAGGTATGCAGTCTGTAATTTGAGTGATGTGTGTTGTCAAGCTGTGATTACCACATCTACTGTAGTTGCCTTGATTAAATCTTGAGCAATCAAGAAACTTTTTCAACCTTTTCTTCAGTGCAACTCATTAAGGGCAGAGATGGTGACATCCTGAGGTCACACATACACAGTTTAGACAATCTATTCCATGGAAAATTATAAGACAATTAAAACTTTTTCTCCTTTTTATACTGAAACCCCTCGGGAACCCTCATGCTGCCACCGATAATGTATGATAATAGATTCTTCCTACTTTGTTTCCATGCGCACACCAGGTGCACCACATGCCTGCAGCTACTAAAATACAGTCAAGAGCACTGTGCACTTGACTGCACTTTGAACTCTGTGCAATTCACAAAAAAAAACCCACCACCAACCTCTTGCTCTCCTCCATCTACCTTTTCACCTCTGGAAAAAAAGGTCAGGAGAAGGAGAACCTGAGGATAAAAGATAATGGAAACAGCCATTGGGAGTAACATATCAAGTCATCTCTGACCTTGACGACACAAATGGGAGAGAGGAAGAGAGACAAGGGACAGGCCCAGTAGACCGTAAAGTATGAAGAGTATGCTGTAGCTAAATAGGCAGAATGTAGGAGGACTCAGGGGTCTGCTCCAAATCATCAGTAGCTGTGACAGCGCACGAGGAAAAGAAGGGCAAGACAACACTAAAAATGAGATGGAGTTTTGTGATGAGAGCTACAAACAGAGGGAAGCTGGTAACTGGTGCAGGGTTCCTACGCATCCTGTAAAACCTGGAATTTTTGGAGCTATTTTCCAGTCCTGAAAAATCCATGGAGATGGAGAAAAACAAGTAAATCATATTTTGGGATTGTTGTCTTTTGCTGAGTGCAAACTGCCCCATCTCTGTGTTTTTATGCCATTTTTCTGTCTAAGATTAAGTCAGAAAGTCAACATTTGCTGAGAATCCCCCCCAAAAAATTTACAATGGAAAAAACTAACAGTCTTTTACATTAAAGTTGCGAATTTGAGAAGGAAACAAAAATATTAGCTATCAATAAAACATATTTCATTCAATTATTTAGTATGATACCAAATTTTCTGAGGTTGTGGTTCTAATTGATAATACCGGTCTCATGTCACAGTATTATATATGTTTTTCTAGGCCCGTAGCGGTGATATATTTCTTCTGTTGAATTATTTGGAAATCAAGGCAGATGATTATTATTAACTACTACTACCAAGTGTCATATGTGTAATATATCCAGCATCAGTAAGTTGCTGTGCTATTACTAACACTTCAGAGGACTGAAAGCATCATCACAGCAGTACAATCTATTATGATACGTGAAATGATAAATTATTAATGCGGCTGCTCCGGCTGTTTTGCTTCAATCCACTTTAGTAAAATGTACAAATAATTCCACGCAGTTGTCAGAGAAATCTGTTAGATAGGAAGTGAAAACAGGTTGTCTGCCTGTGAGCTCAGACATGCAGGCCCTAGCAATCTGTATCCTCATTGCGTGTGGTTGCAAGGTCACAGGGCTAGACAGCCAGCAACATACTCACATACACACAAACACATTAACTGATCATGCCGTCAGAGAGGGGATTAGGCTGAGAAGCCGACAGGGTTAGGAGGGTTAGGGTAAAGTCTGTGTGTGTGTGTGTGTGTGTGTGTGTGTGTGTGTGTGTGTGTGGAAGGCGGGAGTACCACATACTGTTATGGCACGCAGAATTAGAATTAAAACTGATTTCCAATGTACTTTCTCAAGAATGAAGCAACAGCTGCACATGCAAGATGAGGTGAAAAACATTTATGATTTATATTGAAAATAACAACACACGCACAGACACACACACACACACACACACACACACACACACACACAATCTAAAGTATCTACAGAACGTACATCACACCAAAAGATTCATATTAGGTTTTGAATTGACAACCAAAAGCATTTTTCAAATCCAAAGAGCACAGGAAGCTTTGTTGAACTTTTGCAGATCCCACAGGGAGAATTCATTGTTAAGCTTCTTCCACATGGAGATTCAGGCGTAGGAGTCCACAGAAAAACAGCTGTATGGATTTGGTGTCGTGCTCAAATACTTTTCAGTGACACTGGAAATTGTTAAAACATACTCATATTATATTTCCGTCTGCATGAAAGTTAAATGTGTGGACAATTATTGTGGATTTTGGGAAAGAGGAAAGTATTACTATATGTTAAGTTATATGAGTCTTGGTCATAAATTTACGGACTCAACAAATGGAGACCATGCTTTGCACTTTGCATCTACATGGAGCAGAAGAAACAGAGCAAGGAGCAGCTGTCCCAACACGAAGACTCTGAGAGGCAGCACAGAGGAGAACTACTCCGGTTTACTCACCTCTCCTCTTTTATTTTTGTTTTATCTCATGTGATACATTCCCATTACTTCACTTCTTCTTCAACTTTCCCACAGTCCCTGCTCTCATCCCACTCATTTTCTTTCAAATCATCCTCTTCCTCCGCTCCGTCGCTCTTCCCCATCTGCTTCGTCCCAAAAAGAGGTGGTTATATTAGCGTCAGCTGAGATCTGCTCTTGGATCAGTTGAGGAGATCTTAGGCTCCATAAAGTGCCAGTGACACACCAGAGTCTCGTGTGAGGCTGGCGCGACAGATGGAAGCACTTCTTAGTTGGCGTGGAGTCATGTTTCTTTCTCACACACACACACACACACATACATACATACACGCATACGCACACTCATCTGTGCACAGAGGCACGCACATATTGTAGATACTGCAGCAGCACAGTGGCACATCTATTGGAGCGTGGAGGCAGACACATGTGTGTCACACACACCCAACCCACATGTGTATACCCACAGACACACATATACACACAGGGCCTCTCATCTTTCCACGCAGGCGTTAGATGTATGTAGGGTGTGTATTTTTTCACATGGTATCTGCTGGTATTCCCTTTCTAAGCCACTGGCAGCCTGGTGTGTTCAATTACACTGTCGATTTATTTCTCTTCCCACACAGCGGTCTCTGATCTAACCCTCTGGCTTCTATACAGCTCAACATATGATAGCACTCCACTGGGGTGTGGGGGCTATTTCAGAAGGGATGAGAGGTTTTGCGGGTGGGGGGGGTATGCACCCCCTGTAGCTGAAAGAAAATGTAATGAGAGACAGCAATTCACGAAATTGTCCAAGAATAGATACCATGGGGGCCTAAAGACAATGTTTATCTGGTCAAAACACTTTGGCTTTTGCAGAGAAATCAATAAGCACTTGCTATCTACTGCTATTGCTGCTGATTCCAAGTTCAGCAGTTCAGCTGTGAATCAGTCCAGTTTCACTTTGTTCAAATCAATGTCGCTGTAGCTTTTCTTTTATATGTTGACCTGAAACAGGTACCATAGCATACAGCTACTACACTGAATGCCACCTGATTCAAAAAGTAGTAGAGAGCCAACACAAAGTTCACTGTCACTAACTGTTAGAAAAAACAGAAGGAGTATTTGTAAGTAGCATTTGGCCCAGTTTTGGCGTCTGTGTCTGTCAACTACTGCAACCTGTCTGATAAACTTGTGAAATAAATGGCTTCTCTCTTATGTAACAAACTGGCTTTGATGCTCACACTCACCTGTTGACCTGTCAGTTTAGAGTTATTGTGCGCCTGCAAATGTGAGTGCTCAGTGCTGTTGAAAACATGAAAGCACAGGCCCTTATTCAAATCCACATGAAAAGAATACTTCCTCCGAATATTACAGTGTGGTCAGTTACTGCACGTGTTCATGCACACACTCAATCTCCTGTGTCTTTTCAATAGGTTAAAAGTGGAGTTGGAGGAGAGGCATGAGAGGTGTGACGCTACACGGGAGCAGCTGTCGCCATGGGAGCAGAGAGAGGAACAAATGAACCGGAAGTACTGTGCAGATGGAGAGGAAGTGACAGGACTGAGAAACACTCTGGAGAAGAATCAGCAGGAAGTGAGAGAGCTGAGGAAAGAAAGGTCATGATTATGAAATATATTTGTCCGCCTCACATCTATATTTTCTTCTGTTGTATTCTGGTATCGAGATCCTCCAAATTCTTTTCTTGTTTTTAAACGAATAGTTGACTATTTAGGAAAAACGTTGATATGTAAAACTTGACAGCAAGAAAACAAAACATGACAGCATTAATTACAGCAGTAATTCATTCATAAACACACATCAAAATTTATGGAAAACAGTTGGAAGTCAGTCAGAGTTTTTTCTGAGCCAACCACCAGTGGCCGTCGGGCGTATTGCACTTTTTTACACTTCTGCATAAGCCTCATTTTTGAGGCCAACTTGCTTTGTCCATTTCTATATTCAGTCTATGAGTGAACCACAGTTTCAAGTTACTTGTTTTTGGTTGAAACACTGACCAATTAAACCTGACTGCGACTCAGCCTCAGTACATGGCAGTGGTTTGCTTTTTCTTTTTTTTTTAAACCACAAACTGGTGACTGTCCAAATCCCTTGTTAAGGAGCAGGATGTTTTCTTCTGATGTTAAATATTTATGACTCTTTTGTGTCTGAAAGCACATGGGGGTATGAATAGGCAGGAATATATCAAAACCCAAAGCCTACATTGTTTCTATGGGTGCAGAGTGAGTGTGGAGCTGTTGGGAGCTGTGCCCAGTTTCTTATGTAAGGTGTTTCCTCTCCCTGTGTGGCTGGATCACACTGTCCAGCACACACTGCTCAATAAGCTTGATTTAGGATTGTTTATCTTTGTCAATATCTTACCTCATGTTTTTCACCATGCTGACCCTGTCCCTGATTACAGTGTTTGCAGATGATGTTGAACAAAGCTCAGGCTATAGAGTTGTTACGTAGTGCTTGTTACCCCATTTAGTCATGTTGTTGCCACAGTTTTTTGCATCAAAGTGCAATTTCCTGTAGATTCACTTTTTTAACCTTTTGTACAGATTTATTTATTTATTTATTTTAGATTGGAATACCTACAGGCCTGTAACTATGCTCTTGGACTTTATGTTTTTTGTAAAATCATCTGTTTTTTGTTCCCACCCATATGGTCACGAGCTTTGGGTAGTGACCGAAAGAACAAGAAAGTACAAGCGGCTGAAATAAGCTTCCTCCGTAGGGTGGCCAGGCTCTCCCTTAGAGATATGGTGAGAAGCTCAGTCATCCGGGAGGAGCTCGGAGTAGAGCCACTGCTCCTCTGTGTCGAGAAGAGCCAGATGAGGGGGCTTGGGCATCTATTTAGGATGCCTCCTGGATGCCTTGCAGGTGAGGTGTTCAGGGCATGTCCCACCAGTAGGAGACCCCGGGGAAGACCCAGGACACGCTGGAGGGACTATGTCGCTCGGCTGGCCTGGGAACACCACGGGATCCCCCGGGAAGAGCTGGCTGAAGTGGCCAGGGAGAGGGAAGTCTGGGCTTCCCTGTTTAGGCTGCTGCCCCCGCAACCTGACCTCAGATAAGCAGAAGAAGATGGATGATGGATGGATGGATGGATGGATAGATGGATGGATGGATGGATAGATGGATGGATGGATGGGCATCTGTTTTTTGTGAAATAAAACTATAAGAAATTAAAATAGGCTATAGAAATATATTTAAATGAAACACACATCATACATTGTAGTATTCCCCATTTGTCTTTTTGTGTAGGACCAACAAGGCCAACAGTACACTGAAGGTCAGGTTAAAATGCATTCATGAATAGAGATATTCGTCTCTCCTGCTTTACAGTACACTGGAAGATTTTTCCATGTAGGACCAAAGAGATTTTTAATGAAGTTGCCTTAAGACCGGATAAGATGTTCATCTAATAATTGGATGAATCACAGATAGCAGGACTACATCCTAGGGTCAGAGTCTCCTGAGTCTCCACTGGTGATAGACTTAAGGTGATGGAGATGCCAGACAGGGATTGTGGAGTCAGACTATTACCTCCAGATAATGCAGTCAAACATCCTGACAGGCTTGTGACTCCAGAGCACCGTACACTCCAGTCAGTGCTTATTAATAATAATAATCAATTCACTAGTTCCCATTACAACAAACCCTAACAGTCCAAGGCATCATTACCACCAGAAGAACCACAAACCAGCCTCACCCCACCTTTCTAGCATAGGCACAGCAATCAATAGACAAGTCCACAAAGACACCGTACACACACAGCTTGAAACACAAGTCATTGTTTTGTATATGCTTTACGAGGTGAGGATTAATGAGTAATGCTCTATGATTAGCAGTTTGGTGTCATTTGTTACACTGGAAAAAGACTTGCAGGTTGGTTTGGGTAATGTCATGAAGATCTATTCTCCAGATTCAGAAGATGTTGTAACAAGAAGTGGACCAGTTTGAGGTTTTTTTTACAACAAGGCATAAGGATGATTATTTTCAATTTATTTGTGGTTTTTAGGCTTCAAATGTCTCCCCGTCTAGAACTACAAGTATTTTATAGTTCTCTAAGGTATGTTTGAATAAACACAGACAAAAACGTAACTCAGTAGTTGTCTCTTCATGGAATAAATTTAGGGTTGTGTCATATAAAACATGTTCTGTATTTCAGGACAAATATTTGAGAAATATATATGCTTGTATAATTATCGTATATCATATACATTCTTTTGACAGTGCTGCAAACT
Source organism: Pseudochromis fuscus (assembly GCA_900323345.1). Lineage (NCBI taxonomy): Eukaryota > Metazoa > Chordata > Actinopteri > Pseudochromidae > Pseudochromis > Pseudochromis fuscus. Next base: position 90,161 of record OOFC01024355.1, on the reverse strand, counting down.
ATGGTGGGAGTTGGCCTCACCTCACAACCCAATATCTTGCATAACAGTGTTTTGTTGTTATTACAAACCTAAAAATATCCAGCGTCATCTAGCAAGAAGAAAAAGCAGTAAACATTAAATCTATATAAAATTCTAATGCTATTATAGATTATAAGCAATTAGTAAAAATACCCTTTGAGTTTTTCTTTTTTTATCCTAATAAACAACCCTTTCCAACAGTGTATTAACAATACCACTTTTATTACTGCATATTATTCTAGCATAATTTCAAGACTTCTGGATTTTTTACCAAGTTGCTTCTGGAGTTCAGTAAGGTCAAGAGGTTTGGTGGTGAGTATAATCCCCGAGCGCCTGAATGCTAAAGCTCAGTGATAAACTGTGAAGTGAAAGCATGAGTCCAGTTGTTAGAGGTCTAATGGTCAGGTTGTGTGTGTCTAAATGACATTTCTGTAGATGCACAAAGAAGCCCAGTGAGGAAAAGGTTGAATTACTGACCTGTAGTGATTGCATGTGTTTATACACACATGCACGCACACAAGCAACACACTCCAAGACTTTTTAGCTGGTTGCAAAGTCAAGCAATCTGCCCACTTCTGCTGTTCTCCCCTCTCTGCTTCTTTGTACGTGCATGTGTCTGTCCTGCACACATTTACAGATTCATGCTGCACTTCCACACTATCTTCTGTATCACCGCTCCTCCTGTGTTTCCTCTCGCAGTGCTATCTGGCTCCGTCTTTGTCCCCCTCTGACTTCTGTTGATGCACGCCTCCCAGACACACACTCCACCCTTTGTGCCACCATGTGTCTGCACCATGTTCCAGCAGCTTTGTTGCATGATTTAACCAACACACGTCATCCTTCTGCCTTTGGGGACCTGTTTATGCAATACCGATGTAACTGTGGTAAATGGCTTACTAGAGTTAAAACATATTTAATATTAAGGTTTGTATGAGGCTTTTAAAACTGTTTATCTCAAGTAGAAGGCTGTGGAAAATAATCCTGTATTCTCTGTTCTTGCACATGCTGATGTTTAAACTACTGTATGTCATTTGCTATAGGCATGCATTGAGGCAGGTTTCTTACCTTACCTCCTTACCTTATTTCATGGGAGAATAACTTCACAACATGCAATATTTCTACCTTATGATGTACTAAAACAGTAGAAAGACAGTACAGTAAATATGGATAAAGAATTAAACACTACAGCAAACAGTTAACAAAATCTAGTCTCTATTGCTGATATTTTTAAAATGGGAGGGAGGTGAATATTAAGAAAAAGTCACTCATATACAGTAGCAAGAATAATTTGTCCCTATAGGTTACCTTGCAACTACAGTAGTGAAAGTTGTGATGGTGAACAGTGCATCTGTTGATGAAAAGCAGTAGTGAAGTGACAGTGAAAAGACATCCAGCAGACAATAGTATCCTCAGGCCAGGGTGAGATTGAGAGGTGGCGAGATTGTGAGATAGAAGGACGAATGACTGTGGAGGGATGAAGGAGGGAGCAGAAGGAGGGAGAGAAAAGGGATGAAGTGATGGATGGGAAGGAAAGGAGGAGGAGAGACGACTGAGAGAGGGAGGTGGGAGGCAGGGATTGTTGCAGGGAGGAGGGATGAAGACCGTGACTGTGGTTTTAGTGGTTACTTCACACACTGTCTGGCTCTCGCATGCACACAGCCCGGGTCACAAGGGCCGCACACGATCTACACACTCACACACACACACACAGGCGAAACATGACAGCCTGCCCTTGATTCAGTATAACTGACACAAAGTTAAAAACATAGAGACAGAGTGAGCGAGGAAAAGAGGAGGGAGAGGGGAAAAAAAGTGGAAGTGGCTGAAAGTGGAGAGAGTAAAAGATTTAAAAGTCAAGAGAGGTCAGGAGTATCTGTGTGCTTCCTCACCCATCTGTTAAATGTGAAAGGACTCGTTTCAAGTGGTTTCAAGCAGCAGAGTTTTCGTGACAAAAATTATGATCTGAAAAGAGCTTCAGTCAATCTCTCCTCATACAGAGAAGTGATTTAATGCCTCGGGCTTTTCTCACACAGGCTAATTAAAGAATGGAAAAGATTAATGTCAGCAACACATCCATAAGATAACTCCGTCTTCAGTGTTTACTGCTCTTTTTTTATCCCTTCTATTTGTGTATTTTTTTCTTTTCATTTTTTCTTCCCTGTTTTTTAGAGTGGAAAGTATTATATCATCCTCGTCTAGGACTTTTATTATGGCTCTCTGTCTTTTTTATTCACAGTTCATAAATTGCCATTCTTGTGAATTCATGTCAAATTTTTACAAGGCAGTCAATTTCGGCTTTGAAAGTCTGTGTGAGTGTGAGAAGATTCTTGACTTTGAAATTTTAATCATCTTTTCAGGTGGAGAGTTATGTCCCTGAAAAAAAAAAATACAATACAGAGGATGCGTGATGTCAGCGGAGATTCCTGTAAATCAACATTGTTGATTCATACACAGTAAAAACTATTTAAAAATCGTCCTTGAGCATTGCTGTAAAAATTGAGCATCGCTCTGAGTGGAGTCGGTCTTCTTTGTCTGCGTGCGCACACAAAGATTGTATCAGCATAAAGTGGAAAAATGGAATGTGCCTTTTGATGAGGTAGCAGCCGCTCACACCGCACACATGCGCGCTCAATGCACACATACACACTCGCCTGTCCTTAAAAGCAGCCTAGCGTGTGAGCGAATGAGAGAGTGCTCCCAGATTTTCCCATCATTCCTCCCTGTAATCCCCCCAGACCTCCTTCTGAGGGCTGAATTTGCACGCTCACGCTCCCCAGGGGGTCTCACACACACACATGCCAACACACACACGCGTGTTCACACACAGGCTCAAAGTTGATTTTAAAACTTCTGGTGCACTACCTTTGCAGGGGTCTACTTTTTTTTTTTTTTTTGGGATAATCAGAGGTGAATTATATCTGACAGTGGGACACATGCACACAAGCACACTGAAACACACTCACATACACAAATACTGTATGCATCAGCAGTTTGTTACATATTAAAAAGGCTTCAGCTTCAAGAAACTGTCAAATCTTCACTTCCAGGGTTTTTTTCACCAGCTAAGACTTAAACTGAGAAAAAAAAAAACCCTGGAGGATCTGTGCTTTGGAGACACACACACACACACGCACACAAAATTATTAGTATCTCAGTCGTGTAGAGGTGTGCGTGCTACATACTAACTTTTGCAAACACATCTCTAAGAAATGTTTTCACTCTGTGAAGCTAATGCTCATTTAACAGCAACAGCTCCTCTTTAGCTTCCATCTCCTCCCAAAATCCCATCTTTTAACAAGGCTGGAACACATTTAAATGGGAGTCAGATCTTGGCATCAAACTTGCGACTCTTGGGGTGCGTTCATGCGTGGCTGTCTGTCTGCATCTATTTTTGTGCTGCTTGTGTGTGTGTGTGTGTGCGTGTGTGTGTGTGTGTGGTGAGTAGACTGATGTGATTAGCCAGAGCCAGTGGAGTGAATAATACTGTGTCTGCCCCGACTAGGAAGAGGATGGGATGTAGCTGCTGCTCTTTATTATACTGCAGATCACCTACCATCTGATATACACAGAGTCAGGTCTGCACCCCTGTACACACATCACTTCACACAGACACTTTTCTCATACAGATGATCCCACATCCACACTGTCACACAGGGCCGAGGTCCAATAATCATATATGTTTACAGGCATAACTTTGGGGTGATTAGTTTTCTCGGCTGCTCAGATATTTTTTCCGAGTTCTTGCAAAGAACCTTTTCCACTAAATCAGACTGTATAAACATTTGCGAATAAAAACAGCCAGTTCTTTCAGCTTCTCTCTGGTTGGCCCGAGATTTATGCTCCTTCACATCTTATCAGCCGGACCAGCTGCTGAAATGACATATTATATTTGGACAGAAGATCAACAAATCAATGAAGTTTACCCTTTCTAGATATCTCAACCTCATCTCCCACACTTCTGTCTCTCTTTCGTACTTTCTTCTCACTTGTTTCTTTCCCTCCTCCGCTCACTCGCTCCCCAGAGACTGTTGGGAGCTTTTTGTGTTAAATATTCTTTATGCAATCTGACACACTGAGAAGATTGTCAAAAAAAAAGAAACGTGTAAATATTATCAGAGCTATTTGGATCGTGACCGGCATGGATGTAGATGTTGGCTTACTTACTGTGCTTATCTATTCAACTGCAGAAAGTGCAGCAGTGTTTAAATGGTTAATGCAATATCGTGTGAGAGAGAGAGAGCATTTCATACTTCCTTCGCTGACTGTGAAAGATGAAATTTAATGTCTGCATGTGTTGTCGCATGCTAATTTTTAAATCATCTGTAAAAAAAAAAACTTTCTGTCTGTGCTTGGGTCTCCTCATTTGCATTGAGGGCACAGGGAGTCTTTGTGAAACTCCAAAAGCTGAAGGCGGCCAGTGACTGTGAAAATGTTATTTGGTCTCATATGGGAATCTTAGGGCATTTACAGCAGTCTTCCATCTGGTTTTGGAAACAGATGGCTGTTTGCGTCTGCTGTATCAAGTAAGAGAATGAGTTATTTAGTCCTAGGGCAGTTGCTATTTGAACACGGTTTCAGATGTTGCAGTTGACCTGATGCTGCATTTATCTTCTAACTCCACTGCTTGCTTCATGTTGTCATGTTATTTTCAAGAGAGAATTTGAGTTAATTATACAGCACATCACATTCATTCCAAAAATATATTTAAATGAATTAATGCTTCAGCGTGTGCATGTGTTATGTGTGTTTACAGGGATGCTTTGATGGAGTCTCATGGCAGAGCTTTGATGAAAGAGGACTACAGACGGCAACTGGACACAGAGGTACATCTTCATCAAATACTAAGTATAAACAAAAACAATAAAGTTGGATGCTTTGTGAGCAACATTACAGAAAAACACATGAACAGCTCTTGATAATAATTTATTGAGAGATAGAGCATTACCCATAGAAAATGATTAATGATTTTAGGCAGGATCACCTATTGAGTTCAGGAACATACATCATGCCGCGGTGGATTATGGGATGCGTCCGCCATGTTTGTAGTCTGCAATGGTAAACAGTCGAATAGTTTCAGGAGCCAAAATGTATATTTGACACACATAATATGTCAAATTATAACACATTTTACAGGACACCAATAAAAAAAGTGAGGCATGGTTTAAACAGGTGGAACAGATGCCTAGATGCAAGCGATCGTTTTCTTCGCAATTTCAGTGACTGCTCTGCAAACAGCTGATGTATCTACACCTGTAGCACTGTTTCTGAAAATTACAAATCTGTTACAGTGGAAGGGAAGCATTGGTCTGTTTGGGAACATTGTTTTTTTACATATTTATGTAATAGATTAATGTTTCCTACCACAGCCCCGGACATGACAACATCACGATTGCGCGTATGGCTGTGTTACAGAACCAAAACAGAGGGACGGACAGGTGTTTTAGCCTCGACCTGAACAGTGGGCTAAAAACGTGATTAACTGATTAACTTCTCCCAGACCAGTGATGAGACTTACTGTCACATCCCACCATGAAACATCTGCATCCCACTGTTGATAAAATATAATGACATGACCGGAAAGTTTGCACGCTAAAAAGTGTTGAAATCTATAGGAACGACTGTGGCGGCCGATGAGTGAGCCATAAATCCCATGTTGCGATGTGATGTCACAATTCCAAACTCTCTCAAGAAAACAATAAAAATCCCTATCTCTTATAATGGTTGAAACCCCACAAACACATGTAGGATGATAATCTGAGACAGTTTTTTGGAGATCAGACAAGGGCTTGTGTTTTTTTGGCATTTCATGTTATTTTCCATATGAATCCTGATTAGTTTCAACCCTTTTTTAACCAAAAAATGTCTCCTTGTGTTCCTTTAAAACACCAGAGCCCCAGCAAGTTAGCAGCTGGCCGGCGTGTTTAGATTGTCCAGCTACTTTTGATGTTGTCCAACAGTACAGGGATGATTCACTGTGTAGTTTTATTATGTGAGAAAGAATGAATATTAGTATAATAACAGAAACCTCGGCCCAGACACCGTGTCAGCAGATAGTTGTGCAGTATTCCCAACAACCTTGGAACTAACAACACCAGCGTAATCCTTTTGCTTGCATGCATTGTGGTATAAGTAATGTTTTAATTACGTATGATGAACTCAAACAAATCCAAAACTTAGCCTAGCGACAGCGGGTGTATCAGTTTACGACGGGCAGACCTTTAGTTCCAGCGTGTTGAAGTAAACAGACGTTTAGGACAGTATCCAAGCCAATGTCACAGTTCAGAGGACTTTAATAGGGAGAATCCTGACACACACAATGTGGATAAGATTATGAGGCTCCAAGACCACCAGTCTGTTTAACACCAGATAAACTAAACACACACAAACACGCACACACAAAGCCAATCTGTGTTTTATTAGTCAAACAGTGTAGTAGTGTGTCTTTCACTGTCTGACTGTCTGGTTGTCTGGTGGCAAGAGTCACTGAGGTTTAGCTGTATGTGACAACAAAGAGAAATTTCTACCCCTTAAACAAAGGGAATGAAATTGAATTACAGTTGTTTCCTGTTCTGTTTCTGTCTCATTTGTGCCTTATTTCAATATTTGTATAAAAAACATATTGTCGCTGTGTATGTAACATGCTGCATCCCTCGCTAAAGAAGGTTCAAGTTAGGTTTTAAGCATCAGACAGATTGATGAAAAAAGAAGACAGTAAAACCAGAGAGTGTTATAGTTTACAATCTTTTCCTTTGGCAATCATAGCATGTTTTTTTTGTGACATGTACGTGACCTTCACCGCTACTGCAATTTTGCGGCACATTTGTGACAGATTTTACCTCATAAAGTGCATCACAGAAAAGCCACTCTGTCATTGAGCGTTTTTGGTCCCAGTGATCAAAGAGAAGCTGCAAACACAACTTGACTGCACAGATTAGATCCGATTGTTTTACTGAGAATTTTAAAAGTGAGATGTGAGGGCTGCAAGAGAGTGCTACTGCAGCATTCGGTCTGTTTGGAGACTCTGACCTCGCTTCAGCCTTCCCTGACGTCAGAAGCAGCTGCCTGTCTGTCAGCAACACGGCGCTTAAGGAACTGAGAGAAGAGAGGCTGAACAATCTGTTTTTCACAAGAGTGACTAACAAAGAAATTTGCAGAAAAAAGTTTGTTTACATGAAGAAATCAGGAGTGTAGTTACAAACTGATTAAGCGATTTTACAGTAAAACCAGAAAGCTCGTAGACTGGGAGGCTGACTGTGGACTTTGATCAGTTATAACACATATTAATAGTTTTAGAACATATAAACAAGTAGAGAGTGGTGGGATTTAAAGTGGGAAGGAAAAACTTTGATTGGAATATAGACTGTATATAGAATGAATGATATTAACATGACATCACCCGTTCGTTTGTTGGCTCGCCTTTTGAAGCCAGGAGTTTGGCATTTGGTTGTTTGGAGCCAGAAGTGACCATATGTGGATATGAAAGGAGGAGTGAGGAGGCGGGTTTAACCCTGGAACCCGCGGAGACTGCCCAATGTGTGCGAGGCTCGAGTTAAGGTCCTCTCATTGGAGACCAGACCTGTCGATCAATTTAACCACGCCCCCTCAATATTCCACTTTTTGAAACTGACTTTTTTTTTTTTTTTTATATCACTGTTCAGAGGACTCTAGCTGATGACATCAGAATGACTTGTGGAGAAATGTATTGATGAATATTTCAGGATTGAAGATGAGGATGTTTGAATTGAAGTCAGTTGGAGCAGCACCTGGTGGCTGGTGGTGGTATTACAGTTTATTACATTTCTGCATTGGCTTTAC
>OOFC01024355.1:70968-82308 GCA_900323345.1 Pseudochromis fuscus | reverse complement strand
TTTTTTTTTTTTTTTTTAGATCACTGTTCAGAGGACTCTAGCTAATGACATCAGAATTACTTGTGGGTAAAATTTATTGATGAAGTACTGCATGATTAAAAGTGACCATTTTTTTAATTGAAGTCAGTTGGAAGCAGCTAGCATCTAGTGGCTGTTGGGAGTATTGCACTTTTTGGCACTTCTGCATTGGCTTCATTTTTGAGACCTTTTTCTATTTCTATATACAGACACTGGACTGGAAACATAAAAATACATGGGGGATCCCAGAATGAAGCACAACTCTGTGAGTCACTGCGGACTGGTACATTTGATAACATGGAAGCATGTCTGTTTTTATGAGACAGCTGAGTGGCAACTGTGTAAAATACACTTTCTGTGTCTACACCTGTGTAGGTTTATTTCATATTGTTTTTTATTCTCCTGCTCTGTTGTGTCAGATCATAAATAATTGATCGGGATTGATGGGATTGTTATAGTGCATTATAAGCCTTTCAGATTCCTAAAAAGTGCCAAACATCAACATAAAAAATTCACATGCAATGCATGCTGCAGCACAGTTGAACATGCACACTGATATTTATGTATATACATCTGAAGACAGTTCCCACACACGCACATCCATACAGGTCATTGTTCATTCTGGGCTTCCTGGTCTCAGATGGGTTTATACCCATGAAAAGGAAGTGGTCACTCTGGTGGAGTTTTTAAATACTGACAGCAGCTGTGTACATACACACATGCACATGCTCACACAAACACACACACACACACACAGCCCTACACAAACACACACACACACACACACACACAAAAAAGGATGTGCACACACGCTCCTCACACGTAAATTCAGCCAGCAAAGAGGAAGTGGTGTTTTCTCATTTGATCCAACACACGCAATCTTTCTCTCTTGTACAGTCTGTCAAACCAAAACCATGATATGCATGCACGCACAGGGTCAAACATACACATTTTCACACGCCAATCCGTCTTTTTTTTCTTTGACACCCGCATCCACTTTTTTTTCTTTTTTCACACTTGCAGGCACACACACAGATAAGCACACACACAGTCACAATGGTCCCGGCGCAATGCACTGACGCTCAGTTCGTCTGATCTTTTTGGCTGGTGGTAACAAAAACAAGGTGGCCTTTCCCAAGCCTGACTAAAAATATGTCACACGCAACTTTGGCCCCACTGCTTAAATTGCCAAAGCTGGTGGTTTATGTCCCCAACAATTCATTTTTTGACTGAGTATGATGACAAGTCCAGTCACACTGCTGTAATAAAACTTTTATTTTTTTAAACATATATATTTATACATTCTTCTCTTATGAAGAGGCAGAAGTGTAAATGTGGGTTCTCAGCCAGACCTTGTGGGGTTATGCAGCATGTGTTGTAACCATTCAGCTGCCAAGATGCTCCTCATTAGATACAGTATTGTGATCCTCTTGCTGTATGATATGCCATTGATGTTTCCCTCTTGTCTGTCTTTCTTAATGCTTTTTGTTACACTGACAAAGCATTGTGTGACCTTCCTTCTTTCTATTTATATCATGAAGAAATCAACACTTCATTGTCCTCAAACTCTGAATTAGAGACGGGCTGTAGGATGTGGGCTAGGCTGAAATTTCGCTTTGAGTTTTCATCAGACACTATGTGCACAGTAACTTTTTTGATGATGAAAAGTGTGTTCTTTTTTGCAATATATCTTGATGGCAGTGTCTTTCTCTGTTTTAACTGGCAATGCTGCAGCACCTGTGCAATATTTTTGTCAGCATTGTGCGTGAGGATGAACAAGCATGCGGGTAAATGAATCTTTTTTTGTTTTGTCTTTGGTTTTGTAGCGCGCTGCTGCCCTAGTAGTGCAGAGTTCCCTGAGTGCATTGCAACTGAGGGAGCAGATGGAGAAGACATGGGATGTGGAACTGGAGCTGGCACTGAACAGGGGGGAAAAGGAGCTGCTGCTTCTTCAGTGGCAGCAAGACAGCTTCCACCTAAAGCAAAAGGTGAATACTCATTATCTGACCCCTGAACACATCACACAACATAAAATAAGAGTAAATTTACATCCATGATAGGCAGCATTAAGACACTAGTGAGTGCCTTTAATTGTCCTTTTGGGTTTTTTTCCTCCTTCATATCTCCATCTCTTTACATCTTTCATTGGTTGTATTTTGAGGAAGGAATCATAACAGATGGAGACAGATCATTGTGAAGTTCCAGAGAACAGAACAGAGCATGTGCTTCGCTGACTATATCCATCGTTCTTGTGTTTCCGTTTGTAATTTGTCATCTGGCTCCTATTTCTGGACCTTTCCTGTATGCCCATCTTTCTGCTTTTTTTTCTGCTCTCTGTGACTTAACGCCCTCCAGAGACGTTAGACCAGGACTGGGTTGCACCACCTTCTTGTAGCATCCTTATTGTTCAGCTGGTTATCATTTGATCAAAAGCAAAGTACAGTCTGTAAAGCTGTATGGTTATAGCTGGTGGTATGATTTTAAGTTATGACTTAAGCTAAGTTTGAATTTACGAACACCTGCTACAGCTGCCTCCAATAGCTTGTCTGATCAGTCTGCATCTCTGTCTGTGTCTGTGTGATTATTTCCCTTGCGTGCCTTTGGCATTACTGTAACACTTGCTTGCATGCAGACAGCATTAGATAGCATTGCGATTAGTCTAAAGGAATAAAGGGAGACAATGAGACAGCTGTGACTGAACGCTCTGTGAGGTTTTAAATCCAGACAGTGGAGGTGAAACAACATAAAAAAACCAATGGTACATAGGTGAACAGGGTTCCCACACTCTGATATATATACATATATATACTCCCACAGTAAACAGTATGAGTGAAAACAAAACACAAGTACATGTCAGCAAGCTTAATATCACGTATTTCACAGGCAATGAATTTCCACTGTGTACGAATATGCAAAATTCCACCTCAACCCCTTCAGCTCTCACTGTGTCTGTCACTGCAAATTCCCCTCCTACCCACTTCCTCTGCAAAGTCTAGACGAGGTCACAGAAAACATGCAGTGGCCAACATATGACACAGAAGCCACTGATTCGAAACTTTTATGGCACCTAATTTCCCTGTCGTCCTTGCAACATAATTGCATGTGTCAGTGTAGAAGCAAGAGTACAGAATCATTTCATTTGTTTGAGGACATGTGAAAGTTGTGAATGAATGATAAGAAGACCCACAAAGAGCAACTACTGTTCTCTTTAAACAGGTGTTTCCTCTAAATAACTATATAATTGACATTCTCCAGTTGGAGGAGAGAGAGGAGACGTGGAGGAGGACACGGGACGAGGAGGAGAGGCGCCAACAGGAGGCACTACAGCTGAGCCACGCTAAAGCTAACCCACAGCTGATGAGTGAGAAGATCGCTGAGCTAGAAGAGGTGTGTGCATGCCCGCGCATCTGTGTTGCTGATGTGGCGTTCAGTTAAATAAGAAAGACAGAACAAGTTGTCGCTGTGCACGTGAGAACGGAGACATTAGCATTTGCTTCGTATATTTACACTGATGTGTTTCTGCGCCAGCACTTTTCACGCAGGGCTGGATTAAATTTAGCAAGTGTGTATTTGTGTGAGCGTGATCACAGTGAAAAGGAAATGAGTGAGAGAGTTTGAGATGAAGAGAGGAGGGCGGAGAGAGTTAGAGACAGACAGAGTTCATATTTGCTTTGGCAGCAGAGTGCGCGGTGACGGATTTCTCTGCCAGCACCATCCAAATGGAGCTGAATTAAATTGTGAAATAAAACGTGAAAAGATGGAAGCGGTACACAGAGGAAGCGAGATGGGGTGTCCGCATAAAGAGCTTGAAGGGAGGAAGGCATCAAGGAAAGGCCGCTGTGCATGCATGTGTGTGAGGGAGTGAATGAAGGAGAGTGAGGGAGCAAGTTTTATGAACAAGAACAAAGAGAGGACCGGAAGGACAGCTTCCTAAAGCGTCGAGCAAGAGTGACTTTGCTAGGCATTCTGTGAGAGTGTGTGTATTTCAGTGTGTGTGTGTTGACACATGGGCGCCTGTCTTGAGAGGAGCAGTCTGAGGCTGCCAGTCACGGCACACCTCAGCTGTCTGACCACAAACACACGCTCACACAAACAGACACATCTCATTTTTAGGATGTGCTTTCCCAGCTGTCCTCCAGCTAAACTTTCCCTTTTGTTTAATGCTCCCTTCTCTTTTTTAATGCTACATCTTTACTTGTTTTGTCGTCTTTTGCTTTTATCTACTTCATTTTGAGGTCATTTATTGTTGAATTTTATTTAGACACTGCAGACAGGAAACCAACCTGTAAACACAACATAGATATAAGTCCATATCTAACAATGTGTATAGGGATAATTTCTTATATATCTAGCAGACTTGGAGCAACATTTATTTGGTATTTCTTTATCTGCATTTGGGACTGAAGTAGCAAACAGCTACCCCGTTAAAAAAGGTTTTTGAGAGCTGTGCAACTGAACCAAAACCATGAAGTCCCAAGCTGTAAAACCAAAACAATGAACTGAAAGATACCAAAATGTTTCGTCAAGGCTGAGGGGAACTGCAGGTAAGGGGATTTATCTGAAGATGAACACCTTTACACATCATAAACAACTGTTTGACTAGTTGTGAAATTGTAAAGTCTTTAATCAAAGCATGTGGCTAAAAAGTAGAGGACATTTTATTGCAGGATGATACTGACTGCTGTCAAAAACTCAAACAAACCAATGGGATAATAAACAAAGAGGGTAAGATGTCTCAAAATAATTCTCCTTCAACTGTTTTTTGTATTACTGTTTTTGCTGCATCCAAAAATACAACACTGGTTTATCTATTTGCTACTATCCAATTGTGCATCACCCCTGATTAAGACTAAAGATGGTGAAAACAGACTTTTTTAAAAATCTTAATTTCTGTTGAAGGTTATGTTTAATTTTGTATTTCAATTTTTAAGCAAAATCACAGAAAAGCCATGAAACAAGATCCATCCGTTCCTAGTCTGCAAAGGTCAGTATGTCGAGTCATTTCCTTCTCCATCCTCCTCTTGTCAGTCCTTGATCACCTCACGTCCCTTCTCTCTGTCCCTCCTCCCTCTCTCATTCATCCAGCTGAGCTTTGTACCGCTGCAGTCTTACAGCCCTCCCCTTTTTGCCCACTCACTGTCTCTTTAACTGCCTCCCTTTCAGAGTGCCTGTCCAGAAAGGTTCAGCCAGTTCAAGGTGCCCTGATGCCAATTTCACAGCTGACATGCTCTTTTATGTCATTCATGGACCTTCAGCACAGCAGCTCCTTCCCCCACCACCCTTGTCTTTCTGTTCTTTGTCATCTAATTTAAAGGGGCCATTTTTACTTGCTGTGTCTGTAGTTGAAGCAGATCAGTCAATATAATCCCTTTGTAGAGCCTTTCTTTCTTTCTTTCTTTCTTTCTTTCTTTCTTTCTTTCTTTCCCTCATTATTCTGTTCAGTTTTGTCTCTAATGATCTCCTCAAGTTCTTATCTAATTCAACCTCAAGCTTTTATCATCTTTTATAAATGTTCTATTGATCTGTGTGTGTGTGTGTGTGTGTGTGTGTGTGTGTGTGTATGTGTGTGTCAGTTAGAGATAATTGGGTTTTGATCATGACCTTGTGATATCACTCTGTTGCTAAGATACTGTTGCAAAGCCTGGTCATTTTCCCCAAGTGTTAGAGCATTTCAGTGACCTTTCACCCAACATTTTTCTGGACAACAAAATAATAATTAATCTCTTGGGAGGAATTAGTCATTTTAGGGTTCACCAACAAAAGGGAGGTAAGAGAAAAAATAAATAAATCTCCCAAGAGTATAACCTTGAATAACACTTCCCATAATTCACCTTCCCATAATTCGGCAGTGTAGCAATGATTAAATATGTGATTTATATCTTTAAGAAAGAACATCATCTTGCAGATCCCGTCCCCGTGGCAAATGATTTTCAGTTGTGTCCCATCCTACAAGATCTAACAGGCCTGTTTGTAAGGATAAATTATGTGATGTTGATTAAATATAATGTGTTTAAATGCGTTCTCGCAGCCTGTGTACAGTACTCATAGCTTTAATTATTAGCTCGTTAGCTTTACTCAAGCTAATCATGCCCCTAAATTTTTCCTCTTTTTGCAGACTAATATCAGCTTCATAATGATTTTGTTTTTTTCATATAGACCACCAGATTACTAATAAGAAGACTTGACTTTAGCTAATGATATTAGAATGACTTGTGGATAAACATAGATTGACTGAGTATTTCCTGATTGAAAATGGCGATTTTGGAATTGAAGTCAATTGGAGGCAGAGTTTTTTGGAATCAGCATCTAGTGGTCGTCAGGAGTATTACACTTTTTTGCACTTTTGCACTTGCCTCATTTTTGAGCCCCACTTGCTTTGTCTAGTTCTGCATACAGTCTATAGCTAGAACACACACACAAATGCACACAGGTGCCTCATTCACTCTGAATTGCTCTCCTCCAAAAAGACTTGGCCCCCCACCTGAATTCTGTCTGTCCTTCTTTATGTTGTCTGTCTCTTCACCTCTCTGCCTCCCCTCCCTGTCTCTTCTTGTCTCCCTCCCACTCCCCCTCTTTCTGTCTGTGGCTTTGTTGCAGTTGATCAGGACAAGAGGAAAAGGTCACTGTGTCTGGAGGGAAAAGACGCCTGACCTTTAACCTCTCATTTAGCACTGAGGACACACAATAGACACTAGGTCAACAGTTGTGTGTATGGGTTGTTTTTCTGTCTTTATGCTTCATTAAGCATAAAGATACCATCTCGCTGCGACCCTGTAAGCGTCTCTACATACAGTATATGCTGATCAGGGTCTTTGGCTGTATTCTTTGTGTGTGTGTGTGTGTGTGTGTGTGTGTGTCGCCAGTGGAATGTGGTTTACAGTGTTAGATTAAAAGCAGGGGCTCTGTGAGTTTGCGTGTGACTTCCATCTAATAGCCCTGTAATCCTGCTCTCACTAGGAGCCCCTAATGATGGCTGTCTCTCTCTACAGCTAGACTGGCATGCACAACATCACACACACACACGTACATGATCTAACACATGCCCGCTTTAAACAGGCAGGAAGGAGCCTCACACTCCAAGTCTTTCATACACACACCAAAAGGAAGTGGCCTAGCACGTGTGTGCAAACAGTCACACAATAGTGCAAGGTGTGACACATGGATATTGTCGCACATAGTATGCAGGCACCTATTATATAGACATGTGTTGACAATTGTAGATACGTATAGAGATAATCGCACATAACATATAACTGTAAAAAGACTTATTGCATGTTCTTGATTACTGCACCAGATGTGGACATACATGCTCAGAACATGCCACAGGTAGAGTAGAATTTACCCACAGGGACAAACAGTCACACTCACATTCACAAGTCAAGAATATTTGTATTGAAACACATGACACTGGAAAGATACTGTACATATTTCACCTTCAAATGCACACACAGCTCCCAGTAAGGAAACATATGTTTTGGCTCTTCCCTTAACCTATAATCATTCTGCATGCTGGCACACGGGGAGTTGCTCCCACAGTGTCACATATCATCCTGGTGAAATTGATGGACTTATGAGTGTTTGATGTACATGTATCTGTAGTGAGAATACTAAAAGCTAAAAAAAAACAAATAACACTTAATTTTACTGTATTGTAGTCTGAGGCTGTATATAGAAGTGACCAGGGTCTCAAAAATGAGGTCAATGCAGAAGGGAAAAAATGCAGATGATCACTAGATGCTGGCTTCAAAAATCTCTGGGTGCAATTGATTTCAATTCAAAATTGTAATTGTCAATCCTTTTTCCACAAGACAGTGTAATGTCATTAGCTAAAGTCAACTCTTCTTATCAGTAATCTGGTGGTTCCTCTGAATAAAATTCATAATTAAGTAGATATTAGTCCTCAACAGGAGGATTTAGTCTCCAATGAACCAGCTCTGAAATCAAGTCTCATTCACATTGTGTAGTGTCCTCAGGTTCAAAGGTCAGATCCACCTCCTCACTCCTCCATTCAAATCTGATTATGGTCATTTCTGGCTGTAAGCAACCAACATGGCAACATTCAAACGCCAAACGTCTGGCTTCCCAACGCGACTCCACAAACAGAGGGGTAACATCATGTTAGCTTTGTCCATTCTATATGCAGGTTATGAGGTTTTACTTTATTCATTTGTTTCATCTGAATATATTATGATCATATAGTTGTGAAAGTGTTATGACATGACTAACCAAACTCAGCTGTATTCATGGTATAGATTGAACACTGTTGCCCTCTTCCTGTGAAATAGGAACATCCTCAAACTTAAATGTTAAAACATTCTCCCGCTGTAAGTGATGGGGATTTTTCTGGATTTTTTTGGACAAGATCTCACCCTCTGGCCAACATGTAATAATCTTAAAGAGAGATTATTAACTATTTTGTATCTTAGAAAAGTGAAGTTACAATAAATTGTAGTCTAATGCACCATTGGTCAATTTAAAACATTAAGCATAACACTGCAAGTTACTTATTTTACAAATCTTCAATAATAAAAGCTACTGTAATTATATCTTACATCTGCCACAGTGTCATTAAAGTCTCATTTTATTGATGCAAGTAGAAGGGTTTGCCTTTTTTGTTTTATACAATCTGTACACCCCAGTGCTACAGTTTCTGTTGTTTTTAAAAGCGCAAATGTGCCCGATGTGAGAGTTAGTGACTTACTCCATGTGTGGTGTTAATTACTTTAAAAGTTCACACACTCTGCCAACAGGAATCTGTCTGAATCTTCCTTTAACTATCTGCTAAATTCTAGTGTTTAGGTTTGTCACTTAGCCATTTTGGGATGCAAACAACATGTGTCTGTTATCAAACAGCAGATGGTCGTAATGATGTAAACCATTCAAATGGCACATGTTTGTAATTAAATGAGCCAGTGAGCAGTATTTATGGCCATGCGCCATATTGGTGGAAAATGCATGTGAAGTCATTAGGAAAGCTGTGAAGGGGCCTTGAGAGAGTTGGGGTTTTTTTTAATTCTGGCCTGGGACATGAAGTGAGTAGCTTTTGTTTTTCTGTGTGGCTGCCACATAACCAGAACTGTAGTTTGTTTTAATCACACTAGAGTCAGTCCAAGAAGCTTTGTCAGTGGACCTGAAGAGACAAACAACATCATGTGTGACATGTTGTCCTCCTGTCAACATGTGACACATTCCACACACAGTCTATTTTTAATGGGTGTGCGGGAAACAGATTTTTATGTTTGTGTATTTATCCATTTACATCAGTGCAGTTGATCTACATCTCTGTTTGGATCATGCATGTGAAACACTTTGTGATTTTTACATGAACCATGTATGTATTTTGCTTTTGATACAGTGCCGCGTGTGCTGTGTGCTATTAATACTGCACTGTTGTGACTGTGTTAGGTTAGCTTGCCTGTTGGGTCTTCCTGACCGAGTCTCTTTGACCGTGTCACTTTCTTAGTGTCATTGAGTTGCTCAGAATGGTCACCTTTATCCAACGCACTCACCACAAAATTGATTTTCAGATTGAAGTGGCAAGTTGCCTCCATTTCTTTTGCTCTCGTCTACTCTCTCTCAAACCCCGCTCTCTGTTATCTCTGTAAGCCTTGCACTTTCACCTCCTCTACAAAGACTTAAAAAGTAGCCTGCTGGAGAGTTTGACCTTCAGTAAAGCTTTCAAGCAATGTTTTTATGAGTGTTTGTCTTTTCTTTACAAGGACCCACATGTACACAAAGGGGTTGACACAATACTCGCTCTTTCCCAAGGTCACACATGATGATCCATTAATTGACATGGCTGCTAGCTGCAGGTGGCAAACATGGATGTAAACAATACAGATGCGAACAATGCAGTTTCCTAATGGTCCAGTACAAAACATTAGCAAGCCTGACTACAGCCTGACGGTAGGTTAACACGTGTAAATTACTGTATGACCTCAAATAAAAGTGGTAGTCAGGTCTCTAAAAGTGGCCAGTGCAGTGGTCCATATGAAATAATAAACCTGAACCCAAAATACAGGTTGAGGAAAAAAAGAAACATTGAAGACTAAATTAAATAAAAAGTCCCTTTTAAGAAATGAAGGTTTCACAGCAACTGAAAGGTTAGAAGGCTTTTAATTTGAAACGGTTACAACATATTGCAGTAAGGAAATGAAAAATAAAGGCCTGCCTCAAATTCAAGACTGCCTCAAGTAGAGGGTCATTACTTTTTATTGATATACTTTTACATAATGTAATGCAAATGAGCAAATTTCCAAAAAAGCATTAATAAAGTAAACTAGTGTAAATAAAGCTAAGCTATCCTTTGATTTGAAAGTTGTTTCAAGAAACACTCATTAAAAAAAAGCAGGAGATATTTATGTTGACGCTCTCTCCTTAAACACCCTCCAGGTGGCGTTACGCCAGAACACAGTGATGAGGGGGGGTGACCAGAGGAGGGAGCTGACTGCCGCTCTGTCTCAGGCTCAACAGGAGCTCTCCGGGCTGCAATCCTCAGCGTCTCATCGGGGCTCCTCCAGACCTCCTGCCGACCCCACAGGGAAACAAACGCCACAGAACAAGCATTTCCATCTCCACAGTCAAGCCTGCGTACCTCTCATCCGCCCATCAGTCTCTCCAAACACACTCCGACCCTCCCCTGCTGGCACACACAAAGACAGAGGCCGGGGCACAGATGGAGGGGGGGAGCGGGGAGGAGTTTGGAGTTTTGGTATAGTGGCAGGGTGTTAGGTGAAGATAAAAAGCGAGAGGGGACACTGCCTCCACTGAGAGCCAGCCGCACAGTTGATGAAGTCGAACCTAAGGCCAAGCAAGTGAAGGGGAAGAAGAAGAAAGGACCACATGTGTAGGAAACAGTTACTGCACCTGTTCAAAGCAGATCAGTTTTGCTGTAGTTTACTATTAAAGTATTATAAAACTGGTTGTATTTTACTTTTTTTTCATCAGGTAACCCTAATGGCCTCCTCACACACACACACATATGTAAACACAAGACAAGGCACGACTTCTGAGTCTTGTCCGTACACAAGTAAACTCTCATTACACAACAGACATGCACTTGTGTTCTCACAACCTGACTCACACAGTCTCACTGGCACGCACAGGATTTCACAGACAAACACCCACGCACGCACATAGTACACACACACACACACACACTCACACACAGATGTACGCCCGGACACATGCAGGAACACACACAGCTTGTCACAAGGGCAGGGCTGAAGGAGCATGACAGCGTGTCCCTTGCCACCCGTGGACACAAACAAAAGGCAGGCAAACACAAAAGAAACTGTACGGCAAGCACCCCCCCCCCCCCAC
>OOFC01024355.1:41681-61097 GCA_900323345.1 Pseudochromis fuscus | reverse complement strand
CCCCCTTTTTTTTTTTTTTTTTTTTTTTTTTTTTTTTTTTCTGATGGAGCAATTTGTTTTATTGCAAACCTGCTACTTGTCTCACTCTCTTGTCTGCCCTTACATGGCTTGCTGTAAAGTCTTGTTGATTTGCAGTGCCCAGGGAACTTGGTTTAACTTTGTCCTTTCTCTCTACTCTTTGATTAAAGGGTAGTCCATGCTGGTAAGTCACATAAAGAACCTCTGAACTCTGCCTCCTCCAACCACATGACCTCAGGAAGCTCCCCCCATTGGCTGGCTGCCCCTCTCCTGACAGCCAATTCCAATGCCGAGATTCACTGAAGGGGGCGGGCGGGCCTTTTCCAACAGCCAACATCATCTTGTTTTCTCTTGGGTGTCCAAAAGGATTTGTATTTTTTGGTCTTGCTACAAAGGTTTTCAACTGTAATACTATTTTTGCCAAGTAGCTACAGGTAGATTCATATTCTAACTTTTTCTAGTTTACTTGCATTTAGCAATGAAGTAAACTTAGCAAGAACAACATATTTTTTGACCAGTTTACCTGCCAGTTTTTTTTTATATTGACAGTAGTATACTGTGTTTTGTCCCCAACTGACGTGGTGTCCAGACATGTGTCTGTCTTACAGGCTGATCCAGTTCTCAGGTTTTGCCTCCAAGGACCTGTCTCACCCACGCAGCAGTCAGAATCCAACGTCCGTGTGTTATCTTTAGTTGTCTTGGCATAGCAGTTTCACACTGACCTGCCAAAGAGAGGCTCAGGATGTTTGTTGCAGGCAGGTTAGACTGGAAGGAATCTCTGTATGGCAGGTTATCAACACTAGCATTAAACCTCCATCAGAGCAGTGCACATAAATCATACATGTGGGTGGGAATGAATGCATATGACAAAGTGTCGCTGCTATACACAGGAAGTGTGACTGCTTGGAGATTGGCTGTAGTATTTTTGCCTGGTTTGTAGTTCCTTTTGATCGCAATCTGAGTGGGATCACTGTCGAGTCAGTTCATCAAGGGGTTGTACCATCATGTTCCCGTCATCACACGTTTTTTTTTGTCTGTATGACTTCTATGTTTCTTTGGGACATAGATGATCACTCCTCCCTGTATTTGCCTGATTCACAACTTGAATGTTTTGTCTTTTCTAACACTTATACAATGGCTAATCTCATGTATCTATTGTCCTAGACAACCCTCATACACTATCTGTTTTGTAGCCCAGAGATTTCACTCAGCCTAAGTAGGGGAGGCACAGATTGCCACCAAATGTCTTTTAGAGGAAGCTTTCAATGGCACAGAGTAGCATGGAATTGCACTTGAATGGGATCATTGGTCTTACTGACGCCACTTTCATCTTGTTTAAGTGGTAGTGATGAGTTGCTGTTCTACAGCTGAACCTTTTTAATCAGCATGGAAATCATAGTTAATATTCAGAATGTTAGACCAGTAATGCATCATTTGAATACATCAATATGCCACTGATTCACTTGTTGCATGCCACTATACCTACTGTGCCCTCCTCTTCCTTCTAGATCTAATGATCTAAAATTGGCAGCTGCATTCTAGATGAATGTGTCACATCTGTGTGCCTGCATGTCCTCCACCTCACAAGGCATGTGTCACTGTTTCAATCATCGTTAGGTGTAATCTAGTTACTCTCAGGTCATAGTTTGGTACGGTGTCTTTGCGGGTCAGTAGTAGAATCTCCCTCCTCCCCCCCTCCCATTTGTGTCTTCATGCTTTATCTGTGACGTACAGCACGCCCATGGATGCCCCAGAGAGAAATGGACAAAGTTAAACTTGACAAATCAAAATGCAGTACCTCACTTCAGCACTTTATGACTTTAAAATGTAGAGCTGGTGTCTTTTTATGTCAGGGCCAGTGGTTTATTTGACATTGTGTTCATAAAAGTTAAATTCCCAAACATCAACTTGTTCTCCAGAAACTCAGTGACCGATTATAATGCGTCAATGTTTCATCAGAAGTGACTGACCACAAGTGCCCGAAGAAGATTAATAGTAAAATTGAAAGCCCTGATAAGGAGTTGGCACTAAAGAAAATAAATGTTGCAGACTGTTGATCTCTAGAATGAAGTTATGGTTAAGCTGTGACATGACTTGGAAGATGAGTATGAGTGAGAGGTGGCTTTGTGTAGAGAAGATGCTATGTTTTGTTTCGATGTGCTGCTTTTGTCTCGATAGGAACTACATGAATGACAGCCTGAGGACGAATGTGTTTGTGAGGTTCCAAGCTGAGACTATCGCCTGTGCCTGCATTTACCTCGCTGCCCGAGCTCTGCAGGTACAAACAATACTGACCTCAAACCACCTTTTTGATCGTGCCACGAATTCTCGAGTCTTGTTTTCAAACCAAATATTATTTCAAATCATCTACAGCTTTACAATGTAAGACTTTGAAAGGGTGTAACCTTGTGTTTTTCTCCAGATTCCTCTGCCAACAAGACCTCATTGGTACCTGCTGTTTGGAGCCAGTGAAGAGGAAATTAAAGAGATCTGTATCACCACCCTTAAACTCTACACCAGGAAGAAGGTGATTATTTGACTTAAGTAGAAGGATTGGTATGACCTTATGATCATAATGTAATTTCTAATTATTTTAGACATTGTCAGTGGAAATGTGACATGGGTTACAATGAAAGTCAGAAGTCAGTGTAATCTTTTCCTACCCCCAGCCTAACTATGACCACCTGGAGAAGGAGGTGGAGCGAAGGAAGGTGTTCTTGGCGGAGGCTAAGCTAAAAGCTAAGGGCCTCAACCCTGATGGTACCCCTGCACTGTCCACACTGGGTGGCTTTTCTCCGGCTTCCAAGCCCTGCTCCCCGAATGTGGTGAAGACAGAAGAGAAGTCCCCGAACCCCCAGACCCTCAAACCAGTTAAGAAGGAGCCAGACAACCGTACTCAGCTCAACAAGAGTCCACATAATGGGTGAGAAGTGAATACATTTGTGCTGTGGGGACATTTTGGTGTCATTTGTAAAGTACAAGCAGTCAAAGGATCTGACAGGTTTTTTTTAAGTGTTTGTGTGTTTGCCTTGTCAAACCTGATCTCTTTGATTTCCAGGCTAAGGAAGGAAGTGAAGATCGGGAGGAACAGTCGGAGTGGAAGTCGTTCTCGTTCCAGAACACGATCGCGGTCCAGATCCCGCTCCCCTCGCAGACAGTAAGCTTCCTCTTTATATGTACCGATGTTTAGTGCACTGATCTAAATATGACCTTGAGTGATAGCTCTAACTGTGAAATATATTAGGAATGTTCTTACAGATCATTTGGATAAACTAATTCAATCTGCTCTCCATCTTTTCTCAGTTACAACAGCAGACGCAGTCGCTCAGGGACCTACAGTTCTCGATCACGCTCTCGCTCTCACAGTCGCAGTCCATCGCCTCGACGACATCAGCCTTCACCCCTCCTCCCCCACCTCAAGTCCAAATCCAGCCACCATGGCAACAGCGACTCCAAGCCCAGCGGACGCCACACCAACAGTGGAGGCGGAGGATCTGGTCACAAGAGGAAACGCTCGCGCTCTAGGTCGCGGTCCCGCACTCCGGTCAAAGTAGACAGGGAACGGGACAGAGAGAGGGACCGGGAGAGAGACAGAGACCGCGGCTCCTTTGACCTCTCGTCAAAGAAACACAAACACGAGCGAGGCGGTGGTCACCGAGGAGACCGGAGGGAAAGGGAGAGGTCTCGGTCTTATGAAAGGGACAGGGAGCGGGAGCGTGGCCACAAGAGCAAACACCACAGCAGTAGTGGGCACTCAGGACATGGCCGCCACAGACGCTGAGACACGCACACACACCAACAGATGAGCACTGGGGCTGATGGCCACTCAAGTATTTTCAGTATCAGTAAAACAAGATCAAGTTAGACGTGTTCTCTACATAATACCTGCAGACGGTGTTCTGTATTCAGCAGTGTGTGACCTGCAGGAGTGATGTCAGCAGACCCACTCTGCAAAATTAAGTTTACCAAATATCTGCTGTCAGATGACATCATCATTGCAAAAATGTCATCATATTAAACTCTGACTGTAGCCAAATGAGAGAACATGTCCAGTTTGATTTTATGTTTAGTGTATTACAGGCCTCATTCTTACAGTTTGGTTTCTGGGTTTCTCATATGCTGACCATTAAAAGTATATACTTTAATTGATTTTTTTTTCTGGTGTACTTTCAATTTTGCTACCTAAAGGCAAATGAAACGACCTCTTAAACAGTGTAACCAGGGAAACGGTTGAAATGGCCTGTTTATGGAAGTTCTGCTTAAACAAACATCTTGGTGATGCAACAGTCGACAGGTGGTTGAATCCAGGCTGCTGCTGTAACTCAGCATCAAGTAACAGGATTACTAGTATGGAGGGTTTTTTTATTTTCTCTGCACCTGGTCAGACATGATGGAGGGTTAAGGAAAAGGCATCAACACAGTGTGACATCAGCCCCCCAGGATCATCATCTTATTTTCTCCTTATGATCCTCCCACCACACACACACACACACACACACACCTACCAACCATCTAGCCTACCCTTGTGTTCTTGGTTTTACATGTAAAGTTATGGACTCTGGGGGAAAAAGAAACTTATTTACAGTGTAAAGATGGATTCATTTCCACTGACAAAATGTGAACGCTTTGATTTATAAAAGCGAGCCGCTCAGTGGAAGGATTGAATGAATAAATGTAAAATAAAAATGTCATTCAGGAAAGATCAATATGTTTGCACAGATGAGGAACAGAGATGTGAGTGGGTTATTTTTTTGTTTGTTTCCTTTTTTTATTATTATTGGACAGCTGTATGTTGCTAAAGCTGTATTTTGTACAGTTTAAAAATAGCAAACTGGTTATAGATCTTTTTTTTTTTTTTTCCTTTTCCAGCAGGGAACGCAGACTTGGTTCAAAAATATTTTAGGGTTGTCAATTTGTTACACTGGTTTTTAGTCTGCACGTATTCATGTTCAATTTTTATTCAATAATAAATGAGTTATGCCACTGAACTGTACGCTCTTTATTGACTTGCTGTTGTGAAAATTAATTGTTCTCAGCAAATGAAGTATGAGAATTTGAATTTAACTTGTGAGAAGCTACATGACTTCTCACGTCAAGATCCTGGTTCTTCATGTGACGAGGTGAAGTTACTGGTAATGTGCTTATCCAGGAGAAGAAGAAGCAGCATAACTGAAGTGATCATTTTGTGCTCAGAATACAAAGTAAAGCAGAGTATTGCAGGGACAGTAAATATGTTCTAATGCAGCCAGATGGTGCTGTTGGCCTTAATAACAGCAGCCATACCATACTGTTATAGGTTTAAAGCTAAATATTTAAATTTTCTTCAACAGATAGAATTGAGTAGAACAATTAACAGAAGAACAAAACAACTATTTCCATCACCACAATCCCATATGAACAATATAAAGATATTAAAGAGGGAATATGGTTTTCCATCACTACACCAGAAAACATAATACACATACTGACGTGCCCAAGTGTAAATTGACTGTAACATGTTTTATGTGGTATGAGTTCATCTCCTGCTTCAATCAAAACTCTTTATGGCTAAAGTGCCATTAGACGTGGGACAGTGTGTTTGGATATGTTAATAATGTTGATGTGTTCAGTCTCATATAAATACAATGTGCACATGCTGCAGAGGTTTCAGTCATTTTAGTTAAAGAGGACCTATTCTGCTTTCCCATGTTTTCTGTTGTAACTACAGTTTAACAGTGTTCATACTACACATGGCCAACCTTTCAGGTCATGAGGTAAAAGTGATGCTCCAGTAATCTCTGTGAGAAATACGTTTGGCTGACTTTGTGACGTACAAATGTCGAAATCTTCTGGTCGCTGTTAGGAAACAAGTCTGTCGTCATAGTAACTGAACGAATTCTCCAGCTCTCCTCTTCTGGATATTATTGGATTTATTTATTTCATGTACTGCAGCATATAAATAACCACTGATGCACAGAGATTTTATACTACAGTTACCTTTGGTGTTTCTAGACAGCAAACATCAAACATTGATTAAAATACTGAATCTCTCTTTGACGATAGCCAATCAGAAGAAAGTAGACCCTTGAGAAGGAAGGGGGTCAAAACAGCTCATTTCAGACATAAATGGACATTATAAATTAAATATGAACTTTTATAAAAACTTGGCACTATTTTTAGCACTACTCTAGAGGAGGCAATGACTAAATATGAAGCTGGAAATGATCACAATAGGTCCTCTTTAAATAAACATTTAAATAAACACCGTAGGGATAGGCATTCAACTCAGACCAAAGACAGTTTGGCGATCGTTAATGATGCTTCTCAGCCAAAAAGCAGCACAACACACAGAAAAGGCCTCAGTCAACTCTTAATGAGTAAGAACTTTGCAAATAAAATTAAAGGTGATCCTCTAGTGAATTTCATCAACGTTCAGAAGACAGATGTGGAAACCAGAGGGAAAAAGAGCACCGGACTGTGTTACTCAATTCTTACGACTACTGACGCTTTAGACTTTCAACTGTCAGTGACTACACACCGGATCCCCACACCGCTGTTGTCACCCTCCGCCTTTCTGTCGTCACCACAGACCGTCTGTGGTCGTCACTGCTTCATCCAGTCTCTGTGATGAAGCAGCTTGTTTAGTCTCAGAGTTTCCAGTCTGTACGTCCTACGCACTCATGTCACTGTCACGCACTGAGAGATTACATCTGACCAGAGAGCCCCGCCCCTCCTGCCGCTGTCTGATTTACAAAGAGGTTCACAGTAACACTCCCTCTGATGAAGTGTGCTACCTAACAAATCCAGCACGGTGATAAACTAACTTTAAACACTGCCCCCATGTTTTTAGCATTGTACACAATCTTGAATAAACTTGGCCCATTAAGAGTCAGCATGCACTAAACCACAACGCTGTAAGTGCCATCATTAAAGTTGCTGCATGCACCTGTGTTTATCCTCCGACTTCAAGTGAAACTATCTGCCGTGAAACAGGCAGGATGATTCATGAGCACCCGGCATGTGTTATCAGATCTTTTATGTGATTCGCTGAGACATCGTTACAGCTGATTGGTCAGGGTGTCTTGTGAGTGTCTTTTGTTGAATCTTAATAACTGTGCTGTTCATGACCTGGAAACTATTAAACACTGAATGTCAAACTTATATCATTTAAGATCAGTGTTTCTGAGCAAAGATCCACCGAAGGTCCCAGAAAAGTTCACAAAAAGCAAGTAAACGCCAAAGAGGATGCAGCTGCTTAGGAGTCAGATAACCTCCAGAAGGAAAGGAAATCCAGCTGTTGGACGTACATGGGCCTGGTGGCAGAAACATGGTACAAAATGAACTCTGATAGATAACTGTTGGGTTCTGCTTTCTGTAGCTGCCACTGTACAATCTACTCCACTTAAAGGTTCATAGTTTGAACTCCTACAAACCACATCATCATTTAAGATCATCAGTTAAGAGTGTGAGAGGATTTTTAGTCACATATAATTCCTCCATTGATGACGAATGGGATGTAAGTTTCTCCAGTGGTGCTGCACTTTCTTCTGTGGAGATGGACAGAAGATCTTCACGGTGTATCTCTGTGTTGGTTTTTGCTACTGACTGACACAATGAAGGGATGTGATTCAGACATTCAATAGCAACTACATAAATACAAGCTTTACGCTGCATGCTAATTCCAAGAGTGACAACCAACATCCATGGTGGACAAAGAAATGATCAATAGTTGCTAAATGATCGAAAGAAAGCGTATACTGAGTTCATCGGTCAAGTCTGACTCGTAAAAAATGTCAAAATGATTTGTTGCAGTTTCAATTGTGAGATTATTCCGAGTCAGCACCAACAGCTCTATGAAGTTGCTGTCCTTTGTCAAATCAGAAAGACAGTCACACAGTTCATGCTGATGGCCAAATGTTCCCTAATACTTCACACTGAGTCATCCTCCAGAGCTCGTGCTCGAGGTGGTCCAGCTCTGTTCCCATTTTCCTGCATGAGAAATGTGTTGTTTCAAATTGTTTTTTAAATGCTTAAAATGGGAACATAATGGCAGCTTGGGAAATTCAAGTCATCGCCTCACACCAGTGGATGTGTGAAACTCTGAATCAGAACAATCACAACCAGACTGAGAGCGGGAGACAGATCCAATCTGTAGGGTTTGGATTCAGAAAACACTTCAGATGCACAAATACGACGTAGTAAAGAACATTTTGGTTACTCATGTGGAATAACTTTTCTTTTTTGTTATTCTGTGTGTGTTTTATGTATGTGCACTGTTCAGAGGATCTCCACACTGACTTCCCAGTAGGACTTTTACATCAGGATCTAATGTGATGATCTCCAGGAGATTAGTTAGACGTACTGTACGCTGCTGCCAGTGGGACAGATCAGTGAGTGTGGACAGGCCTCAGCGAGTCGACCCACTCAGTGAATTCACCAGAACAAATGAGCTAAAGCTGGACTCTCACACAAACAATGCACACTTCAATTTCTCCTTTTCTTCTTGTGAATACCCAGGAAACCATTATTCAGCTTATTCAATCACTGTTTGAATATCTTTTTTTTTTTTTTATTCAAAACTGAACCTAGTGTTGAAGGACACAGAGAGGGACTCAGGACCTCCACTGAGTTCAATGGTTATAAAGATTTATTATACAATCCTGTCAGGAAAAAAAAAGACGAGAAGGCAGACATGCAAAAAGGTGCAACAGGCAAATATACAGTCGATAAAATACAATGTTCATTTGTTGCAGGATTAATTACAAGTAATATAAAGACGGGAGGAGAGAGCGACAAGGTAAAATCTGTCATTCATTGTTTCAGTAGTCTTTCCAGACACGATTGATTAAAGAGGCCTTACAGTAGCACTTGTAAAAATAAATACTGACCTCATATCAAAAATTAATTGTAATTAAACAACACTAAAGGTAAAAAGAAAAAAAACTTCTATGATTCTTTACACAAGGCTAATAATTATGCTTAATACATTCAGATACTTTAATACTTGTATCAATCAGATTCACAGTCTTTGATTGTTGAAATCTACAGCAGTTCCTGATATCTGTTACTGTTAATGTAATCTCATTGTGCTTTAAATCACTCACTGTTCTCCATTCACTGAGACGATAGATAGATAGATAGATAGATAGATAGATAGATAGATAGATAGATAGATAGATGTTACAGGGTCAGTCCACTACACTAGTTACACAGCTGCCTACACACGTGTTTCATCATGAGGAAAGTACCAAAAAAAAACAATTTGCTTACTTCTACTAAAAACTTTGGCCCCAGAGGTTTGGAAACTGGGCCAACATGGCAGCACGACAGTGGAGAGAGCTCACACAACTTTGACATTCATATGATCAGACACTGACTTCAAACACAGTGCAACTAAAAAGAGGAACGTCTGATATATATATATACCATAACCATAACAATACCCCATGTGTCAGAAATCAAGTGTTTGAGACAAGAGTTTTACTTGATGCTGGGGCTGGAGGATCAGTGGATCCTGAAGGGGATGTCATTGCCTGTGCTCCATTTGTTATTGTTATATGTCACTGGATAACCTATTCATCTGAGGAGCATCAAATACAGTCATCATGCAGTATTCATTCAGACGTTACCTACAGCTCCACCGCAAAGTGAGGCTAAAAAAAGCTTGTTAAAATTTTATAACAACACCAGATGCAGATCATTGTGGGAAATCCCCCAGACTTTGGGGTGTGCAGCCAGCTGTCTATATAGGTCATAAAAAAAAAAAAAAAAAGGTTTGAAGGCGGGATCAAAATGTGAGAGAGAGGTTTAATGTAAATAATATCATGTGTAAGCAGATGCAGGTCAGTTGTGCCATGTGGGGGGGAGGCACGGAGACAGCGAGACGTACAAACAGCAGTAACCTGATCCAATGGGAAAGGCTGTGTTATGGTGGCACATACAAGGTTTTAGCTGCGAGACCAAAGAGCATGTGCCTGTCTGTCACACAAGTTAAAATTAAGACCACCTTAGGCATCTTAAAATATTCCCAACATCAAATTTGGCATATTTAACCAAAACCAAAAGCATTGAGTGCCACAGAGGCCTTCACCTGTGGGCAGACACACACCTCAGATGTGGCTCCAGATAAACATCGAAATCAGACGTCGCACAAGCGAATCGATTTGCCACGGCCGGCTGTGAACGTTTGAATGGGGCAGGCGCTGCAGAGCTTAACTGGGTCAAGACGTTTGTCGTCTGTTTCCAGTGACTTCTCGGTTAATGGATAACTGAGTTACCTGATTGAAATCTGAGGAAGAACTGGAGCTCGAATTTGATCAAACACACTTCACCCAGCCTCACAGTATGAACAAAAGACCACAACTCACTCACACAAGCTTTTCAACTGTTTTCAAATGAGAGAGCTCACCTTCAGAGTTTTCACTGGATCGTCTTAAATCAATATGACTGAACTGGCAGCGTTTCTTAATCCACAAGGAAACCACTAATTTGCATCAGTGTTTTCTTAGAAATCTGTGGCCTGAATTCCACGATTAGGCAACAGTCGGGCTGACAGTGCTCCTCGTACAACATGGAGAGAATTGTTACAGACGTTTCTCGTTTGGGGAAAACCAGAAATAGCTCAGTCCATACAACACAGAGATTGCAAAAGAACAGAAATCAGATCTAACCACTGCACACACTCACACGGGAAGGTGCTTCACAATCCACAAGAGCAGAAACAGAAAATAGGGTTACATCGTTTTTCTTTGTTAGGTGTGTTAGTAATTAAAAATACAGTATAAAACAAAATACATGATAGAAAAATGATTTCAACACATTGGATTAAACATGTACAGCAATATTTCATGTAAAAAAAAAAAATGTATTCAAAGGAATAAGCTGAGATGATCGTCCTCTGGCTGCAGCTTTATATTCAGCAAAATGTGTTTCCCAAAATGTTGAACTATTCCTTTAATGCCTTCTCGATCGGTCTCTTTCACAAACACACACAGACGCACAAAATCCCAGTGTCTAATGTCCCTGTCCCATCTGCTGTCCATTGAGCTCCTCTTCAGCCTTCCTGCTTTCAAGAGGAACCGTTTATCCTCATTATTGCTACAAGTCCTCATGAGGTCTTTATTGCTTAAAAATACGTCTCCGACATCTCAATCATCGCGCCTCATTTACCTCAGAAACCACAAGTCTCTGCAGATGCTGGTTTTGTTTGCTTGTTGACGCAGTCTCGAGCAGAGAAGGTTCAGGTTTCCATATCATTTGGTCCAGTCAGGTGACAATGTTAACACTACTGTACTGTAACATTCATTATAATCAATGATGACGGTCCACAGGTGGAGATGTAACAGTAAGTACATGAATACACGCATACAGAGTGTTTTATTGCTGGTTTAATGAGTCTTAGTCCTAAAAATACTGCATAACAAGTCTGTAGATTCAACCACTGCTTACAGATATGAAGCTGCTACTGAAGTGCTACTGGCAGTGTATGTTGTGTTTTCATCTTCGAGTTCACTTGTTGTGATGTTTTTTTTCCCCACAGTCAGCTGAGGTGATTGTTTATGCAGGTGACACAAAAAAAAACTCCCAAAAAAACCCTACATGTAGAATACATATAAGCCGGGGTGGGATTAGCTAGATGCTGGTCTCACAGGTAGGTGGTAGCCTCTCTGTTCTCCCTCTCTCTGGCCTGAGCCACAGCTACATTGATGCACTGCAACCACTCCTCAGCATGTTTCTCATCCTGAGCTTTCAGCACGTAGGTCTTACTGTCTGTGAAGATCTCAAAGGCTCGCGGCAGACCCCGGTCCCGGCGCTTCTTGGCTACCACCTATGGAAAACCAGAGAGATGAGGAAGTGGAGAAAAGAGGATGATGAACTCAGACATCTGGCAGAAAGCTGCTGCTGCTGCTGCTGCTGCTGTCATTTTTGTTTTTGGATTGATGTAATTTGGCTTTTTGTAGCCTCCTTCTTTCTTACTTTACAGTAATCCATGTATTTACAGTCAGGCTGTAATGTAAGCCTCCTCTTAGTATTTATTGATGTGATCTGCCTTCTTAAATTATGTAAGCTCTCACTGGGAAAGGACTTAAACCTCAGCAGCACAGTACACTGTGTAATATATCTGGTGATATAAATAGCTTCAACATGACAACAATCAAGAAAAAGTGAAAACCAAAGCTGTGAGGTCCCTAGCAACGCAAAAAAAACATGTGATCACAAGCAGAGATGATGACAGTCACCTTCACACTCTGCACCTTGCTCAGCTCAATCGGGATGTCATCCAGCTCATCTTTCTGTGGGAGGACAGACAATGACTATAAATATTCAGGGAGAATACCGTCATAGACCCCAAGTTAATCCTGAAAGAGAGTAAGAACACTTGCTGGAGGTTTTCTCTATGGATGATTTTTTTAGTGTTTCAGTGTTTTTTGTTTGAAGCTGTTCAACTGAGCACATTAAAAAAATCTAGTTCGCCAAATTAAAAAGTGCTTTGTCCAGTGTAAGCATGTGAACGACCTCTCCTATCTTCAGGAGCACAGTACTGTTTCCTTGCAATGTGTCCAGTATCTTCTACCTCAGAACAAACCACTTACAGGAAGAACTATTACACCTTATTGTTCTGCAGTTTCTCCACGGCAGGAAATCAAATCCACCAGCTCTACAACACATGATGATTTCTCTGTTGTACCCACCTATGTGTCATTTTGAATGAGTGTGGTTGTGTGTATATTGCAGCACAGACATTTCTTTTTCACCCCATGGTTAGTTAGTTATGTGGTTCTAACCACATAACCAGAGCTAGCTGCAGAGCCCACGGCGAGCGCCCACATCCTTTCTTGGTGTGTGTGTGTGTGTGTGTGTGTGTGTGTGTGTGTTGAAAAGCATCCAGCTGAAGTACAAATATTCACAGTTATGCCTCCTGGCCGGCTGTGCTGAGGATCTTTTCCCCCCACTGTGGATTCAAACAGACACTTGATTGATTTTAACCACATGTGGAAATTACTCCATATTATTTAGACAGTCTGTTGAGATACTGTCTTAAAGTACTTTAAATTAACTCCCTCTGCAAAGAGATCTAGAGTGATTTGTGATTTTGTGTTCATATTTGTCGAGACAGTAAAAACAGTTTGTCTTGATATTAATGTATTTTACAATTATGGACACAACAGCACGATTACACTGCTTCATACGCTCTCTTAAAAAATGTTATTTTTCTGAAAGATACTTGTTTTTATCCAGAAGTGGGTAAATATTGGACAAACCATATGCTGGGTTAATTTAACCTAGAAAGATGGGTTGTTTTTACCCAACATTTTGTTGTTGAGTTAGATCCACATATCCCGGCTATTGTATCATAGCTGCAGTGTAGGTGTATGTAGACATGTGAGAGTATGTGAATAAATCAGACAACTAATGTATTACTATATTATAAGGATTTTCTCTATCTATTTGATTTCCAACATGAGGATTTGTCAAATTAAAGTCCAGGCCTCTGTCTGATTCCAGTTACACAGAACATCAGTGGAGGACATACTGGCTCTTGGTTACATCCTACAGTTTAGAATCATTAT
Organism: Pseudochromis fuscus; assembly: GCA_900323345.1. NCBI lineage: Eukaryota > Metazoa > Chordata > Actinopteri > Pseudochromidae > Pseudochromis > Pseudochromis fuscus. The sequence continues at coordinate 47,529 of OOFC01024355.1, read as the reverse complement.
TTTTTTCTTTTTACCATATTTTATTGAATACTCATGCGTAACAGAGCAAGATGCAAGACTTTGCTTTAGCATAAGAAAAACAATATATTTTTTTCTTTTGGTTTTTAGTCTTGCATACCAGTTGGAAAAAAAAAGGTCTTTCACAACATACCAACCACCTCCAGATCATGCTGCCAAAGACAGAGTGAGCTCAGAGAACAAAGACACACAACCTTCCCAATCTGTGGCTGCTGCGTAACAGCAGAATCCATTACCATCTGGATGGGAGCACAAAGACTATTGTTCAGAGTTAAGAAAAAAAAAAAAGAAGAAGAAGAAGAAGAAGAAAGAGCTCAACTCTGTTTCTACATCTGAACCACTGAATATTCCCATGTTTCCAGATACTCCTCTGTGATGTCGTGCCTTTTATCTAATTTTGGAGAGCTGATTGTGTATACATGAGGCTGACTACACACCCAGAGGAGACACAATCCCCTGGTGGCTGTAAGAATTATCATAATTATAATAGTTTCACTTGTGCAGATGACTTGTATAAACGATCACACACAGGTTTTCCAAATTCATCACATTTTCATATCGTGGTAATAAAGTATCTCTTTTGTCAGCTCTATCTAATCAAACTTCTGACCTTTGACCTCAACACATTTTGCCTCTGATCAGCGTCCTCTTTGTTCAGCCAGGAGAAATCACGTTGTTGCAGCTCAGAGGGACGTCAGCTCACCTTCGCTCAGATGAGGATATTCATTCATTCCTCTCGCTCACACGTTGTTTACGAGGCTCTACCTCCTTTGTGTTTGCTACTTGTGCGTAATAATCTCTGCTTTGAGTTACAGCGCGTGAGAGTGACTCATGTTGTTGCAGCATCACGCTCTCTGGCTTTGGGAGTCCCCCCAGAGTCCTCACAGAGGCCAAGGTTTGCTACAGTCGGATTCACCAGATGCTCCTGAGGGACAGTTGAGCTTATCACGAAATGGGATTTCCACTGTTTCATCCAGAGTTTCATCATGATTCAAATGACACGAAACATGGAAACACTAATGACAATTTTCTGAATGAGAGGCCTGGGGACAGTGTGTGTGTGTGTGTGTAGCCATGTGTAGAAGAGGTGTTTTTGTGTGAGGAGGTATCGTTTCCACAGCCTACGTACTGATTTGCCTCTCCGGAAGAGCAGTTGATTTCCTGCCAGGGTGAAGTAGCGGGTCTTCCAGCGCTTAATGAACTTCCAGCGGACCTGCTTTTCTTTCAGCTTCCCTTCAATCAGAGGCTGACCCTCCTGGTTCACAACTAGAGGGCGACAGACAGAAGATAGAAAGACAAAAAAGAAGAATGAACCACAGAAAGAAAACAGCTTTTCTACTTTACATTGCTGGCTGATGTGTTCATGAGCAGTTTGACATCTGAGAGTCAGCTGAGCAGCACTGGTCATAAGCAGTGTTGTCACAAGGTCCCGGTTGTTATGACCTGGCTCACACGGCCACAACAAAACGGAGACACACCAAGTACAACAGTTAATTAAGGATGATTTTATTAAACCAAATTAAAGCACTAAATGAAATGAGTGGGCTGTGTAAATCACTCCGGTCTGTTGTGTGTGAAGTGCATGACAACAGCATAAAGATAAAGGAAGGCAACATAACAATGCAAAATGTGGAGCGAAGCAGAGAGAGCAATTAGCCTGGAGTCAGGGTTTAATCAGCCGAGGGACCCACTGGGTGCCACAGATCACACTAATCAACCACCTGCAGAGCAAACAGTTCACAAGGTGAACAGTGAGCAACTCAGCACTGCAGAGGATAGAGTATAATTTACAGTTACGTAAAACAAAAGGAATCTTTGAAGATCACATCAAGCTTTGACATAGGTTCCATAAAGAACTGTAGATTGAAGATGTAATTTCTTGTGCATGGGTAAAATATACAGCACAAAAGCACAGGTGTGGTGCAAACACATTTAAACATGTTAGTGAATGCACCAAATGCAATAAACCCTGCAGTCTGCACACAGCACACGTCCTTCCTCTGAATAAAGTGACACTACCTTCAAAAGCATCGTCAAACCAACCACTTCATGTTTGTTTTGTATCTTCAAGTTTTGCTCTGTTCCTAATTTCCTCAACTTTTATTTCTTTCTGTCTCCAGTTTTTAGTCATTACCCTCCAGCACTCTGAAATGCATTTGGATGTAATTGTGCGATATGAATGTGAACTTATCCACTTCCAGTCGATGTTAATGAGCAGATCAGTTTAAATCCAAAAGAAGCATTTTTGTCTCACTGGTGTGTGCGTGTGTGTGATCAAATAGAAGAAAACTCCCCACAGTTGAGTCTGGACCAGTCTGATTAGAAACACATCAACCACATCAGCTTCCTGGGCCGAGCTGGATCCAATCCCGGTGTGAGAGTGTGTGCAGGCATCTGTTAATTTCTGTGTGTTTTTCTTGAATACAAATGACCAACATCAAACATGCAAAAACTGATCAATCAAATACACTTTTAAAAAAGCACAGATTAATTTTCCATCAATAGAGTAACTCACAGTAATCTACAAGCCTCCATAGATGAGTGTGGGTGTTTACTGAGAGACTGTGTCCCCCAGGCTAAACCCCAGTGATAATTTGGCATGTCCAGGTTTGGTGCCAGTAAACCAGGACTTCAGATGTTGAGAACCAAACAAAGCCACTCTTTGTATCCACTGCGATGAGTAAAGCGGTGAAGAGATTACTGCAATCTGATCGGCGTGTGTGTGAATGTGTGGGTATGCTGCAGTGGTGATTCACAGAGGTACCTGACACCAAATAAAACAAATTGTTAAAGGTCATCACAACCTCAAACCACAGGAGAAGGAAGGAGAGACCAAAGAGAAGCTTGTCTTGTTGCTTTTCTGTTTCACATTAGTTTGATTAGCTCTTCGACAGCCGTGTAAATCACATTTCATAGCATTATAAAGACATTATTTCAAAGCCTGACAACTGTTTATGGGTATTTAATACTCTGCTTTGACATTTTATACACTATTTTATAAATTGAGTAATTAAAAATAATGTTTATTAGTTGAAAATAATAAAAATAATCCCTCACCTTTAAGAAATGTTACAGAAATACCTGGTTATGCAAAAAATATTTGACATTTTATTTCATTTTTGTTTTTTTGTTTTGCATATTCTCGCTATGGTTCTCTCAGTGTTGTCACCCCTTCCTTACCTGGGCAGGTGGTACAGTCCATGCAGGTGAAGCTGAGAAAACATAATGTCAGTGAGTGGTTTTCTGCTCTAAATACAGTTTTACACTGTTCATACTACACATGTCCAATGTTTCCAATCATGTCAATTCAAATGTCGTTAGCATTGTGCTGGCTACCTTACTGTCAATATTCCCAGACCACAAACATTTTCCACTCCAGTCGGCACTTTCCAGCATTTCCCACATGTACACAGATTAATATGGGAAAACATACAAATCAGTTCACACACAGCTTGTGATTAAAAAACTGAATGCTGATAATGGGTGTAATATTTCAGATGCTTTCAGATTCTGGGTCAGATTCAGACTCAAACATGTTACTTTGTTTACAGTCACCTGTTGGAGAGTCAGCTTACATGTCCTGCCACCCTGATGTTAGCCAATCAGAAGAAAGTGGGTTCTTGAGAAGGAAGGGATAAGATACATATGAACTTTTTTGAACTGCGATGTATGCAACAATACTCTAGAGGAGGCAAAGCATATAAATAAAAAGCTAGAAAACAGGTCTTTTTTAAATAGAAGTAAAGAGGTGGAAGCTTGTTAATGTTTGTTTTTTTAATCAAGTTAGTTTTGTTGTACTTCCTGGGGTTTCATCTTTTTAGTTTCATTCAGGGTTCGCTAATAAAGGCCACCTGTTCTCCATCGACTACTTCAAAGACAAAAAAACCTGCTTCTTTAATGATTTAACTTTTTTACTTTCAGGTGCCAAATTATGGCATCTGCCCCTCATATGGGATCACAACACCACATCCGGCTTAACATTAATGGATTAATAAGGGTCGTGTTTTATATTGGGTTTTTTTTTTTCAACATTTTACTACCAACTGAGTCACTGAGATGCCAAACATGTGTGTAAAACAGCTCAATCTTTCCAAATGATCAGTCTGTGTGTGTGTGTGTGTTCATGTCCTGGAGCTAAACAACAGAAGAGACAGAAGCACTGTTTACACAACTGGACTCCCACCTCTAATTGGCTACCGGCTTGTCTGCATCATCTGACAAATATTTGAGGGTTTTTTTTTTTTTTTTTAACCGGTGCATAAGGCCTCACATTGTTGTGCAATGACACTTGGGTTTGACACAGAGTAACTCTTAGATTTGTTGAGACACACTGGCTACAAAGACAAGGACACACACACAGGCCAATTTACCGAGCAGTTTATTGACCTGTGTGTCCCTCATTTATTTATAGCTGCCTGTAAGGTCACATGTGTTCCCCTGAGACGCATTTTAGTGCTAAATCTGCCGAGGCCCTCTCTGCCAATGGCTCTGATCTATATTTACAACTTCATGGGAGTGACAGGACTTCAAAAGTGCGACAGCCAACCCAAGTCATTACCACAAACAGCTGTTCTTCCAAACAAGCCTAATTCTACCCTCAGGTCCAGATATATATATATAAAAAAACCTACTTGCTTCATGACTGTATCTGTCAATTTGATTGGCTTTCATAATACATGAGGGCATGTGTGTACAGGTCGGTGGTTTGTATTTTTTGGCTGTGGGATGACATGGAGTCACAGAAGTGTGAGGAGAATGGGAAGATCTGTCAGCTGGGTGTAAACCACAGCTGACAGTACACTTACTCACCCTTGTTAACTATCAATTATGGGAAAAAAATGCGGTTGTAAACAATCACCTGCCCCCTCCAGTGTTAAATGTCAAGTTTTCCTTTTGAGTGGCTTTAAATTATTACTGGAGGAAAAAGTCCATTGAAGAGAAAAACTGTTTTTTTGAAGCATGTCTAGATTTGCAAAAACATGTTTCAGGATAGAGCAGAAAAGGAGTAGAGGAGAAACATAGGTTTAGTGTAGCTTGGCTGATTGTTTCTGCCATTTTAATCTGAGTGTGTTCTGACTTTGTACATTTATTTCTCATAAAACCCTCCTCAAAAAATATTACAATGGGGCAAAAAAATCTTCATGGCATGAAGCTAACACTACGTTTTATTTTGAAATCCACAATGCCACATGATGATGGCGACGATGACACAAAATGATGATGATGACCTGAGCTTTTGAAAGTAAAACAATGAATAAGAGACATAAATCTGATAGATCTGTTATTCAAATAAAGCTATGACACATGGTGCTGCATATTTAATCAGTTCAGCTAGATGGTGCACTGTAGTTAAGATTCACATGAGAGATATATGAATATTATAAAATGATTAACCCTTCCTGTCATTTACGAGGTATGGGCTGACATGTTTCCTTAACCCTGCTTGATGATATAACCACAGTCTATAATGGCACCTTTGAGAAATGCTGCCTTAAGCTGCAAACCCTCAAAACTCCTTTATTGTACAGTTTAATGAACGTCTCTCGCTTTAGCCAGGAAATCTCCCAAGGTGGTGAGAATTGGAGGTGAGAGACCTTCTGCCCAGTACGTCTTCACTGATTAATGGTGGGATGATGGAGAGTCTGACTTAGGGGTGTAGATCTGCAGAGAACTGTAGATCTGTCCTCCAGAGGTGGGTAGATGTGCACACAGGGAGGTTTAAAATGTGATTGTTTGTATGTGAGTGCATTGAATCTACTCAGGGTGATTGCAGGTGATGTCATCGTCATCATGTAAAAAAAAAAAAAAAAAAAAAAATAAAAACCCCAAA